>SNQJ01S0045808.1:25342-49225 GCA_010110895.2 Picea sitchensis
GTCTACACATAGCAGTGTAATTTTATTAATGATATGTGTGTATTTACATATACAAAATCAAGCTCATTGGTCTTAGCATCTGGCTCACCAGCCTAATAAACACATAAGTCTCTCAACTTATAACCACTCGACTCACCAGCCTATAAGAATAATTACAATTCAGCAGGGGCTCGGCCTTGGGGTGTTACACAAATTGTAATAGTGGAAGCAACAATCTCTTTTCAAACAATCTTAAGAAGCGGAATTAAATCGAAACCACTGCGCACACCAGCATATTGACCACACAGTACAATTGTGCGAACAACCACCTAGGCGTCATGTGCCACTTATATTATTAATGTGTGCGGGGTCAAATTCCTTAACCACGCACACAAGTTCCGGCCTTTGAAGCACACAAATTAGAATTTTACGCACCCGACCACTCAATCCTCTTTTTGATTACTCATAACCCAATTCGCAAGGTTAAACTTAACAGGAAAAGTTACCACCAACTCACATACTCATGCATAACTACAATTAAAGGCTAAAACACCATACATATATGCACAAGCAACATTAAACCAAATAACAACAAATACTTATATGCAACACATATAAGAATTTAATCCATGTCAAACATAGAAAACAATGCACGTTGTAACCAAGACAAGTACATAAAGAACACTTATCTTAAATGAAAGTCACCAATTGTGGCCTTGACTCAAATGTTCCTCCCAGCCATAGACGTTGTTGCTCATAATCTTTCAACAACAGGTCACCCCTGACTTGGGGCTCAACTCCACCAAAACAGAAAAGGGTCATAGCGACAAGCTATGGTCTGAGACTCAACGGATTTTCCCAATCCTTAGTGCCCATTGTTGCAACTAACCCATGGTCCCTCATTCCCCACGCACCTGTCACACCCAAGGAAGTGTGCCCCTTGTCTTCCCAACAGTCCTTCAACTGCCCCACTTCCCTTCCCAGGGTTACCAGCAACATGCCAAACGAGAAGTCTCTGAGCCATGCGACTAATGCTCAGCGCACCAGGTAACAACTCTCAGTAAAACTCGCACCTGGAGAGTATGCCCACAGGTCTGACAACCACTCCACAACAGCTAGTCTCTCATCCAGAGAGACTGCTTACAGTCTGTCAACCCGACTCTTCGACAATGAAACTATGGATACAACCCCACAACTCCTTACAAGCTTCTTGCTGCAAATAAGGTAATAATCAGATTTTCCATACAGTTCCGACCCTATTCTACTCACAAGAGCCTGCAACATCAATTCCCCTCCAGTAGTCGATAATCCCATGCAGAATAATATTGCAATAATTCAATAATGCCCAAAATACACTAAGGTCAGCAATATATATTGCATGTCTTCCACTTGACACTTGTCACCTTCAAAAGTAGAATTAAGCCACTTGGTGACCAGTTCCCTACCCTTGGGAACTTAGGATAAAATAATATATCTTACATTTACACTTTTCCCAAAAATATTATAAAATATTTCCTAAGACTTGCGACTCRCCCCCTTTTCCCTTTTACAGTGGAGTAGGCCCCCGTCTCTTTTCTTCTAAGTCAGTGAGCATGCAGTGATACATTATTATATTAATAATCATGATTATATTAACATGATTATGTGCATTGGCCTATCTGCATCCAGGCTCACCAACCTCATAATCACATAGGTTTTTCAGCCTCAAAACATAAAAAGTCATATATATATACATATATATAACTCAGTATTGTGCACTTCCATGTCATTACCTCACACTAAACCAAGTGCGTGCAACACAGTGCAATGTGCGCATTTGCCCAGGTGAGCGCTACACACAAAATGTATGCGCCATGTCTTTATAACAATTCTCCATGCACTTGCTCAGATGTGTGCAGCACCAACACTAGGTGCCAACGGCTTACCAACCTAAATGTCCATTACATTTACACTTGGTTCCAACGGCTCACTAGCCTATGTACAATTACAAAGGGTTCTGGATCAGGGACATTACAAGTCCTACCATGACTTTGCGTCGAAGCTGCATATCTTCTTCTCAATATTTTTTTGTCCATTACCTATGGGAATCCCTTTAATATATGTTGCTACATATGTTAGCACTTTTCGGACTCTTCGGCATGTATTGTATTCCTTACTGGCATATAGGATAGGTTCCATTATGCCTGGACAATGCACTTATCTGGATCAATCACATATCCATCATAGGGTCAACCCCATTCATTCACGGCATTATACCTCCAAGCTGCTTTAAAGGTGTCGTTTACGAATGGTAGAGCTTAGCTCTTCATGGGTGTCCTAGTTAGTACCTCACTGGCCTTTTTTACACCCATGTTGCAGTTTTTTCTGTAGACTCGAAAGCCTTGTTTAGTCCCATCATGTCTTTCCGTTGAAGCCTCATGACTTCCTCTCAATCTCTTTCTGGATAACTCACCCACGGGGCTTCCAAATTTTATTGAGTTGTAATTTCATTTGCATATTAACTGCTCACACTTCTAGGCCTAATGTCGACTTCAGCTTGCCATTGTTGAACCATTTACTTATACATTCTTCTCAGTTGTTAGCCTTGCAATTTATGCATTTGTGACTTGATACATTTATCCCTGGAGGAGACATTCTCCTAAGTGTCTTTATCCTACACATGCTTCCTTACATTGAGCATAGGTATGTTCCTTGTGCTCTAGTACTAGTTTGTTTGCCCGCGAAACTCATTTCCTCCATTGTACTATAGCATTCTTTTTATTATTTTTCAGGCTTTAATAATATGAAAAAGACAAAAAAATCAAAACACCAAAAAGAAGGGGGGAAAGTGTCTATCTCTTTATTTGGCAGTTATTTTGTCACCCTTGAACAAAGCACAATCTTTGAGTCAGTATCTCGATATTTTTTGGTTTAGTATGGCTTTAGAAAACTTTTGTCGTTGTTGAGTATGATCTTCGTCGGTTGGTTATTCTTCCAGTCATATGGAGCGTCTATCGATGCCTCTTGTATCACAGATGTATCCTAGTTTGTAATCCATGTTGCCTAGGTCACATAATGTGTTGTGATTTTGTTCAAGGGAAGTTTCATCTTGAGTCGGCCATTCTGCATAAATCCTTGACTTTTCAAGTCGATCTTCTCCTGTCGATCAAGTACGTCTCAGTTTCACAAGTATTTTTATACTTCGCTCGTGCTAGTATAGAAGGTCCCCATTGACTTATTTCCGGCGAGTCTGCTCTTATTGACTCTAACACATTGCTCTCTTAATATGACCTAGAGTTGCACCTTGAGCCTACTTCCATCATTGATAGGTGACCTTGCGCTCAACAAATGACAAAACATCGTCGGCCGCTGACTGAGCGATTTCCCTTATGTTCGATGTCAACAACTATCATCGCACATAGGGATTCATGGGGCACCTTGGTTTCCATTTGACCCCATTGGTGGATTCCTCATCTTTGCCAATAGTCTTCATCATTGGCTATTATTCAGAGAGTCTCTGTCATACGCTATTCCATCTGGTGCACGTCGGAATCATACCTGGGTGTGGTCCTTACAATATTTTCGTCCGAGTCCTTCCAAATATTTGACCTTTTGTTATTCCTCGTGTTGGAGGATGGGGGATGCCTTAATGCCCTCCTTCCAACGGATCTCTTCCTATCGACTTCAACACATCTTTCTCTAGGACAGGGATCTAGAGTCAGTTTTAGTACCTTGGGGCTTGAAGCCATCAGTGGCAAGTTCCCTCGCTATTGACAGTGGGAATACATCAATGTCCTCTAATCGGTATATTCTATCAAGTGTTCGACATCAACTCATTTATTCACACTTATTAGATTGTACTAGGTACCTTGATTTCCATTATCATCATCGATGGGTTGTCTCATGTTTGTTAATGGTATAAATCAATGATCGATAATCAAACGGTGTCTCATTGTGTTCAACTTCAACACATTTATTAACATAGTGTAGATTTGTACCACGACTAATCGTTTTGAAGACTTCGGGTAAAATAGGAGCATCGCATCTTTTGTGCTCGTACCTAACCTATATTGATTGTACCACCCCCACAGAGATTAGTACTTGCAGAGGATCAGTTTGTTCACTTATTTGGCTCCAGATATCCTCTTATTTGATTTCGAGACATAGCTCCACTGTGTATCCATTTGTGGCTATGACATACATTTGCATGGATCCAATGTGTATTTTTCGTGGCCATTATTGAAATTTCCATATCTATCACATGGATCCATTGTGTATAGTTTTTGTGGTCATGGACATCAGTTCTACTTTCATTACTCATGGATATGCAGTGTACTTGATTTAGAGGCCATGCTTACATCACTCCTGAGCATGGGTATGACTGGCTCGGGAAGAGAATACTCTCACTTGATTTATGTTGTCAGTTTCTGTTCTTGGATCAAATATTCAAGAACTTTCATTGGACTTACTTCAACGCATCCTCGCCTCTCGGAGTTATAATGTATTTCAGCCATTAGTTTCTCTTATGACCTCATACATTAGGGAGCATTTGTTATACCACAAATTGTCACATCAAATTTGTATTTGTGAGATGGCTTAGTCCATTCCCTAGCTTGCAAACTTAAATCCCACTCTTTTCAAATGAAACTCCCATATCCATGTATCATACAATGTCATATTGATTCATCACTACCCAAACATTGTCACAACCCATGTTGCATGTTGGTTGTTGCACCCAAGTCCCATGAAAATAAAATCTTTTTAGTGTCTCCATATCTGGATCAAATTTGTCCTTAGACCTTTCCAATCACTATCTTGATGACTTATGGAGTGGCTTGTCATTATGACTCTTTTGCTTCATCGAGTTTAAATTTAGAAATATTCCATCAAGGAATCTTAATCTTCACACTGCCTTATATTTTGCAATGACCACATGTCCATCTTCCATGACCTTTTGTGATCATTATTTCTTCCTTTGGGATTCTTCCATTAGAAAGTTAGGTTACTATTGTCTTGTTTTTATATGGTCTCTCAATAATTGTTATGATCGATATAATTTTTTACATTAAACACTTAATTGATATTATAACTCCCATTTTGTCCATCAAAACCCTTCCATTGAAGATTTGGGCCTTTTCTACTCCCTCAAGATCCCTAATCACTGAAATTTTTTAAACTCCCTTGAAAAATTATTCATTGGAAATCACTCATCCCATCATCATAATAAATTTACACCANATTTTGTCCATCAAAACCCTTCCATTGAAGATTTGGGCCTTTTCTACTCCCTCAAGATCCCTAATCACTGAAATTTTTTAAACTCCCTTGAAAAATTATTCATTGGAAATCACTCATCCCATCATCATAATAAATTTACACCATTGTGTGGCTCAAAGTTATCAATGACTAGTCTCTGATGACCATTTCCGATGATTGTTTTATTCATCATACTTAGTCCTTTTTTTCTAAATTTCCTTGGCCATCTTTCATCAAAAACATTTTGCACCATTTTCATTGTAAATCTTTAACTCAAACACACTTACCAAACTTTCAATTATTGTATCTCGATGGTTATTCCCAATTGTTTAACACTTATAGCTTTCACAAAAATACTTTCATCGAGTTTTGAAATTCTTCCCCACCTTCAAAGCTTATTAATGACTACATTGAGGCCCAATACGAGGTTCATTGCAACGTCAAGGATCAAAAAAAAATCATCCTATGGCAGTGTCTCCCAACACGTGCAATGTAATTCCACTAGTGGATTCGGGTACTTAACCAAATCTTTGTAAATTTCTAAAGTGTCTCAATAACACTTTGTTGGCTTTGAACTCTTGACTGCTCAATCCATTATAGGTACACATTGCATCTACACTCCATCAAGTTTGGAGGATGAACCTCTTCAAATTAAACAAGATTTACACACTTCATAGAATTCGAAATGTGAACCTCCTCAAACACCACAAACTTGTTCCATTAACTTGCCCAAAGTGCCTCAACACTATAACTATGCTCGAATAGCACTTTGTGGCATACCATCCATGCTCTCTCCACTAGAAAACGAGTCACCATTTCACCACATCATGAAATTTCTTTGTTAACCAATGGGAATCGTCATCTATGAATCAAATTGGGGTTCAAGCAACATCCAACGAACTACAAAGGCAACCAGATGTGGAATTGCAAATGCATACATAGAATTCTTAATAGATGACCATCAATAATTTAAAAACATGCTCAATTAACAAAGATTTTTTCACCTTGTACCATTTCATTTAAACAAAAGTCGAATATGAAACAAAATGCAATGAATTAAATGACAAAAATACAAATGAGCAACAAGGTATTAAGATCAATTTTCTTTCTTATAAATGATTTTGGTCAACCACGAGAAATTCAACTTGTGAATGTGGAATTAGTCATTGGTTAAGCAATCGTCATTGGTATGACTCCTCGCAAAGGAAAATCGGCCCACAAGGGGCAAGCATGTCACAAGCAAGAATCAAACCTGGGTGGGGAGGATAACAACCCCACTTTAACCTCCCAAGCTAAACCACATTGACAATAAATTCTCATTTTAATAATAATTTTGTCCAATACACTAATTGCATAGGAGTGGTTCACCTCCCAACCGATGTGGATGCCACACCCAAGCCAAGATATGGGACCATATGCACAAAGAACCATGTAGAGGGTCTATCTCCCTCCCAACCGATGTGGATGCCACACCCAAGCCAGGATATGGGACCATATGCACAAAGAACCATGTAGAAGGTCTATCTCCCATTCAACCAAATTCATTACATTATGCTCATGAATTTAACGAAATCTAGACACTTGCCATGAATTCTATCAATTCATAGTTACTTCAAGTCCCTCAACCATATTTCAATTAGCTTATGGATCTCTTCATCTTATTGATTCACAACACAAGTTGAAGCATTTTCCTTTTGTGCAACTCACTTCCTCGAGAAATTCATCCCAATAAGTGTTACAATGCATTCAAGAAGAGTCCAACGACTATGTGTGTTGGTCCTTAGCTCTAAGCTCGATGAAACTCAATGCAAGTATCTTAGTTGCGTGGTTATTTATTTTTCCTAGCCTAACTACTCATTACAACCATGGATTTCTCATCAAATCCAATCCTTTTTTTCTCAAACAAATAACAAAATCCCCTACTTCGCTACATCCTCACAACTCTCAAGCTCACAAGGTCTTAGTGTAGGTTGCAAGGAATTGCAATGATGGAAGGTCATTTCAATTACATGGGAGACTGTAAGAAGTTTCCAAAACCAAAATCGTGGCTAATATACCTTGGTTTTGCATGAGAACTTGTTTTCTCCTCCAAGCACAAAGAACATTGTTTGGACACATGAGATAGGTGTGTTGTTACATTCTTAAGTATGGTAAAGAAGCTAGGGAGTTCTCCTTGGGACATGTGGCAAGTATCCTTTATCATTGACCCCCTTTTATCTTTCCCTCTTGTGGAATCATAGCCCCCTTGTGCTCCTAGCAATATACTTTGAACATTTGCATTATATTTTATATTATTTTTCACATAAGATTAAGTGCACCACGATAACCTTACCACATGGTGACTAGAAAATATAAACATGGCATAACAACTAAACATATGTCTTAATGCATCCATTATTTTTTAATTGGCTTTTAGCCTTGAGCTCCACATTAGGAATATGTACAAAGTATTTACATTTTAATGTCAAAGATGTATTTTCACTAAGACAACATGGATCGACACCTGACTCAATATATACACAATCCGATCAAATATATTCCAGCATTCAAAATCGAGATACTACAAAGATGTGGAATAAGCTAATCATGTTGCTAGCACTCTTTTTTCCAGTGGTTTTTCCTTACTAATCCAATAGAATTTTTAACATAATTTTGAAATTACAAATTTGGATTGCTAAAATTGTGGCGTACAGTTACTCTAATGAAAATGGGGCCTAGAAGTCTATCTAAAGTGTCAAAATCAGGATTTTTCATAACCAAATCCTTTCAAGTTGTCCAGCAGAGGGGTTGTTTGTTGGAAGATTAGACAGCTCCCAAAGGAGTTGCCAAACAGATGAATAGAAAGAATCGACACACACTTCTACATATGTACAAGCATCAAAAATTGAAGGCTCACAAGTTGGATGGAGATTGGGCAAGGCAGTGGAACACGATTCTTTTTTAACTTAAGAAGGCCCATGTCTGACTCGATGATAATCCAGATGAGATAATTTGACTTAATAAACATAGAGGATTTTATACAACTAAATTGGGCTACCAAAGGCTCTCAAGTTGGATGGAGACTGGGCAAGGCAGTGGAACACCATTCTTTTTTAACTTAAGAAGGCCCATGTCTGACTCAATGATAATCCAGATGAGATAATTTGGGGACTTAATAAACATAGAGGATTTTATACAACTAAATTGGGCTACCAAGCGCTTATTGAGCAGGAGAATGTTGCAGTTGCTTGGTGGTGCAAGGTTCTTTGGAAAGTGAAGACTCCTTTAAAAGACAGTGCTGACTTGGGATCTCCTTCAGAAGAGGGGAAAGTGGGCAGAGGTTCTTTGTGCTTTTCACACGAGGAAAACAATCCACATCTCTTTTTACAGTGTGCGTATTCCCTACAGGCCTGGAGGGAAGTGGAAGAAGCACTAGGGTATGCCTCACTTTGGCAAGGGATATTGGTTGATCACTGTCTCCAATCTTGATTTAGAAGGAATTGAAATGTTGAGGAAAACAATACACATCTCTTTTTACAGTGCACGTATTCCCTACAGGCCTGGAGAGAAGTGGAAGAAGCACTAGGGTATGTCTCACTTTTGGCAAGGGATCTTGGTTGATCACTGTCTCCAATCTTGGTTTAGAGGGAAGGAATTGAAATGTTTTAGGGTTGTGCACTTCCTTGTACTTCGGGGTTTATGGCTTGCATGGATTTCCTGATTGTTTGAAGGAAAAAATTTCCCCACAATACTCCTGTATTACAATAAGCTACCCAAACAAAAGGTCCCCAGGTGTACAAGTAATTTGCAGGTGGATATATTGAAGCCTTGGGGCCATTTTGATGGGGATTCTTTACCGGTTATTCAGTGGATGAATGATCAGGTACAGGTGAAGGATATTGGTCTCTACTTGATTGCTGATCAGTTAAAGCAGATTACCAGATCCTTTCAATACATCAATTTCACTCATTTCGTGAAAATAATCAGGAGGCGGATTTACTTTCTAAGGTTGGTCTGGAGCTCTTGGAAAATCATTACTCTCTTGCTGAGTATGAAGATGGTCTACTAATACGCCACAGACAAGTCCATACTAGTTTACTTTTAAGTGTTGTTTGAACTATAACTTTGTATTTTACATTAGATGTTTGTTACAGGACAGAAGGTACCATGTCAGACCCCTTTTGGCCTGTTGGTTTTAGATATATTTTGAGGATTAATGTTATCTGTCTGTTAGGGAATGTTAGCACCTTAGGATTGTATCTTTTATTCTACTTGAATAAGAAGTTTTTTTTTCTTGGAAAGAAAAAGGTAACAAGACGTACTCACAAATCATTGTAGAGGTTGTATATATATCACATTGTATATAATTGTGCCTTGTAGGCAAGTTGTATTTATGCATTGTAAGCAATTTGGGTCATACAAAAATTTAGGGTTATAAATGTAAGCTTTTGGATTTTCCATGTCTACAATACTCATGTAATGTCAACCTATAAATCATGCTATGCAGACCGACTATCTTAAAAATACAGTACACAATTTAACATGTATCTATGTCAAATAGGGAACAGTATATACTAATATGAGTAATTATATAGTTAACTCGTAATCAATACATCAATAATTTCAACTTGTAGGCATCTTGTAGTTACGCATTGTAAGCATTTGGGCCCTACAAGTCTAGAAAACTTAATGGCCCACAAGACTTATGAAACGCAAACCCGTTATCTTTGTAAATGTGATCATATAAAATGGTGGGATCAAATAGTTTGTAAATCATTGGACTGAACTATCTCATAAGGATTTTAAGTTATAATTGTGAATTCTGGGGACAGTACAAGCCCAGACAGGGTTCTCATGTCATGTGAACTTGCAAATTTCATGCAATACGAGCCAAGTATCTAATAAATGAACAAGGGTGATGATGCTAGACAAATGATACATTTAACTCACACTCACACTGTTGGGAAAGAATAACCTTTTTAGTTATTTCTCAACTGACCTTTACACTTTTTGAGCATCTTATGTTTTTGACCTTTGTTTGGAATCTGGATAAATGTTACTGAAAGAACCATATATGGGCATCACAATCCCTAAATGCACACTTTGGGTACAAATAACCCGAATCCGACCTTGGGATAATTCTTAAATTTTCCTCTTTAAGAATGCATGGACTAGTATTATAGATGGCATGTGGTGGAAGGGTTTGGGGAAAGAAACTTTAGGCGTGGTTGCGCAAACACTTTCTAATATAAACATAAATTTGACCAAAGAAATAGCAACGAGTGTTTCTATTATTGTCATTTTGGTCTTATGCCCATGTTCAAGCTATTAATATCTTAATGCATGTGGCAGCAAGTATTAATATCTTCAAACGTTGGATCTCAAGTGCCACATTCATCTTCATTTTTATCCAAGTGATCAATATTACATGGATTAATCTATATCAAGTTCCGTGGTGCAGCAGCATCATATTCAAAGAAAAACAACTTCAGGGTGTAACAATATCAAGCAATCCAATTAGAGGTGTCAGGCCTGCAGCCCTAGACATAAGGTTTGCTACTTGGAGAAATAGATACTAAAACTGATGCTTTTGATTACATTCTTAATTAAATTATGTTCAAACTAATTTTATTTAAGAGAATAGGTTCTATAGGCCATGTTAGGTCTCACGGAACAGTAAAAAGATAACAAAACATAATTAATCAACTGCAAGTGGAACATTAAGAAGAATTATTCTCTTATCTTGAGAAGGTGAGAACCCTATGCAAGGGTTGTTCGTTCCACCTCATCCAACCATTACAGATCATATTCAACAAGATTCTCATAGGAAAATACTAATTGTCATGTACAGTAAGGCTATGCTCACTAATAAGGCTAATAGCTAATCATACAATTTTGTAGTAAATTAGGTGGGTCTCGGGTAAGTAGGCTACCATATGTCTCAAACTTGCAGGGCACAAAGGGCACCAATGGACAAACCCTCAACAAAAAGAAACCAACCAACCTCCCGTTAGCAATGGGCTCATTCACCTTGTTTGTCAATGTCAATCTATCAATCCAGGTTTCAAAATATGGAACTATGTAGGACCAAGATAGCCAATTATTGCACTTAATAATTTAGAGATTTCTAAAATAAATATGAAAGGGCAAAAGACGTGATATATCCAAAAGATTGTGCAAAAATCAACCATCAAGTATATGAAAATCATGTCCTATAAGTATATTGTAATGTTTACAAACATCAGACATAATTGGGGAGATTCGTAAATTAACAGCTAACTGGGTTACCAACAACTCAATATTTATTATTTAAGATTATCCCCAGGATTTATGACGATACAAACATATTGGCTCATTAAATTTGGGAAAGAAATGCATGAGTCTGTCGGTTTGCCAAAGTCAAACTCAATCTTTGTATCCATTGATTGATGGAGATCTCAACTAGAAGAGTTCAACTAATCCGTAGAAAGCTCCCCACTGTCTGCAATCTTTACTTTTCTTTTTGGTTGACCACTCTGTTTTCCTTCTGCTTCTACTTTATAAACAACATCCATTCCAGAAATAACTTTTCCAAAGACAACATGTCTGCCGTCCAACCTGAATGGAGAAAAACATATTTTGCATTTATAAAATATTAGTGTAACTCACTCCTTAATGTCTATAAATATTTTTAAGCATGAGGTAAATAGGACCAATTAGTGACAGGACCAAGGTTATATTCAACTAAACTCACCAGTCGGTTGTTACTGTGGTAATAAAAAACTGAGAGCCATTAGTGTCAGGACCAGCATTTGCCATGGAGAGGAAGCCTGGAAGAAATTATCAAACCAAATTCTTAGATTTTTAAGAAGACTCGTAGACAAGAAAAAATAACCAAAAAATGTCAACCTAAGATTCTGTTAAGGAAGCCTGGAAGAAATGATTAAACCCAATTCTTCGATATTTAAGAAGACTCGGACAAGAAAAATAACCAAAAAATGCTCACATAAGATTCTCTTAGAATAATGCATTTCACTGTCCCACATAAGTACTCACATCTCTCTGAAATATTTCACATATATTTAGGCAGTCCTTTTCAAGAAAACAGGTTGTGTTTGAATAGAAAAGAGAGGTGGAAACTGTAGAAGAAGCATTCATCTTTAATTGGTTTCTAGTTTTAGCCTAGCAATCGCTGTTGAATCTGCTTTGAGATGCATCAATGTCAATCCAAGTGTTGCAGGAAGTGGTTGCATGCTATATTACCCCAGATGCTTCAATGCCAATCCAAGCAATGCAGGAAGAGGTTGCATGCTATATTACCCCAGATCATACAATGAAATGAAATGATTATTTTTGTTTTACAGAAGTTGCTTCAAGTACATGCCCCGAGGTCACTAGATGTACTGAATAACAAGGGCTTCCTTCAGTTTAGGCATCAGGTTTGAGGGATATCTATTCCACCAAATTCACTCAGGACTTGCACCCAGCCTTATCCCTTTATTGACATGAGATTCTGGTGGGTTGACCACAGCTAGAATGGAGCCCTGGTATATGGCTTAACAATCCATCGACCTCACTGACTAGCTGTTAGAATTAGAGAAGTAATGCAGAACAGAAATGTCTTTTTAAAATTTCAGTTAGAAGAACAGCTAAATCTCATCCTCAGAACAGTAAACCAATACAATACTGCTTAGAAAATCAAATCAGAGAAACAAATTTCTGAGTGTGCACAATCACTCAGATCTAAACTAGCAGTAGTTAGATTTAACTGAAATCAATTTCTTAGTAAATAAGAAAACAGGATTAGATCTAGATAAGACAAACACCAGTTCTGATTTAGACTAAAGGAAAAACTTCAACCATAGATCTGATACAGATCTARCTAAATAACTCAAGGAACAGATCTAAACACTAGATCTGATATAGATCTAAACACAAGAAAAACTGTAGATCCAAAAGTCATACAGAACCAAGTTTTATAATTAAGGAACATACAGATCTAAAGAATGATAGATTTCAGAACAGTGATTAACTTCAGAAATTAAAGAACAAGGGAGATCTAAATAATTGAAATCTGGATAAGTAACATACCTCTTGGTGTCTTACCTTTGAACAGTGAAGGAGCTCATGTCTCACACAAGAGATGAATAACCACTGAATAGTATGCTCAGAAAAAGTCTAGGATCATAGATCTACCACAAGGGTTAGATCTCTTGCCAAGAGATGATTAGACTAACTTGCCACCAAGAGGAAACACCACTTAGACTTCACACAGAAATTTCTGTGATCAAACCCTCATACACACAGATAGGTATGGCAGTCTTAAAATCAGCAGAGAGGCTGCAGCTCAAGTAGGACAGATCTGCATAAGAGAAAGGTAGCGGCAGATTTTGGAAGGAGTCTAGGGTACTAGACTTGCTGTAGAAAGAAGACGGCAGCTAACCTCCACAGCACACAGCATAAATCAGCCCTGGATATGCAGCTTAAAGGTCTCTCTAATCATCACCAAACAGGGAGCAGACATCAATAGTTAACAGCTGAACAAATGGCCAGTAGGAGAACCGAGCCACCACAGGAAAGGCCTCAAGCAACAGTTGCAAAAAGGGGCCGCAGCAAGCATGAGATCTGCTCACTTTTGGAGGAGAATATATGAATGTGTAAAAGGTAAGGGGGAAGGTCTCTATTTATACTTTAGGCTAGTGTAGGTTAATAAGAAATAATAATTAAAAATAACATATTTAATTAATATAAATATTAATTAAACATGTTATAGATAAAAGTTAAAACATTTAATTTTCACATTAACCCCTAAAGTAAAAATACAAAAGCCCAAGTAAACACAAGCAAGGGTAAAGGGGGTTTAGGTGGGGTTACTTGGTGGCAATACTTATCCATTCATTTTCAAGGTAACCTTTTTAACTTTATCATCATTGCATATGGGATACATCCCTCGTGTGGTCATGCCCACCTTCAAAGAAGGTCATACACCAACAAACACCTGATCAAGAACCAGGTTGCCCCAGAACATTTCTAGGGTCTTATCCACCAAGGTACAAGACCAAGGATCAACCCATGCCCCAGGCACGAGTACCCTGGAACATATCCAGGGGCCCAAGACATATCTAGGGACTTTAACTGCTTGGTCCCAGACCAAGAACCCCAGTCATATACTGGGGGCCCTCTCAAGGGTCTTTACTGCTTGGTCCCAAACCAAGAACCCCAGTTATCTATTGGGGGGCCTAACAAGGGTCTTTTGCCATGGCACTGACTGTTTGGTCCCAGACCAAATCCCCAGGAGTGCACTGGGGGCCCTAGATCTCAGCTAGGGTCTTTGCCATCCTCCCAAAGAATGGCTCTTGCAACTGCTTTAAATTCAACACTAGCCATGGCCCCTTCGGCAAAATGAAACTATATTAATGACCACAAGTGACCAAAATAAGTCAATGGGACTCTACAGAACAGCAGAAAATAGCAATATTCCAAGGCGTGCCTAATGCATCTACTAACTAATCAATATAAACAGAGTATAGAATAGATAGCATAGGATGGAAACCCCGAGAGGGAAACGATGAGGCTGAGAAGAAGTAGGTACCATAAGAGAGGACCCAAAGAGGGAAACCCCAAACAACATAGTTCAAAAGAGTCCTGGAGAAATAAGAGAAGAGAACAAGCAGCTCCCGTGACAAGGGGGACAGATCAAACACTCAATCTACATCAAAGTCAGAAGAATGGGAGCCGGTAACCCCATCTATCACTGTGAAAGTTATGATGCAACACCTAATCATGTCATCTAAAGAGCGGCTGGGGCTAAGAGGACCTCTCAGGGTTAGTTTGTGAGGTAACCAAGAATGGTTCACTGAGTCACTTTCAACATCCAAGGTCAAATGGATCCTAGAAGAGGAGAAAACCTGGTAATGCTCTCTTGGTTGTTAGGCATGTATTAGAAAAAGGAGGGGGCAACTGCCACCCAACTTACAGCCGTGCATATTATTAATGACTAGGCTTGAACTCTCAATAAAGTGCAAGAGGGGATGTACCTGCAGGTATCCATCAAAGATTTCAATGCAGAGCATGTTTCAACTGATTGAGTGGGCTGGCTCCAATGTTTAGCATTCACATTGGGCACCATAAGTCAATAACCCAAACATAAGTAGCCAGCACTGAACACTTCCTTACATGCTACCCCATTCATGCACAAGGAGGCTTTGATTTCAGCTTTGACAGATTGACAGTTTAATTGTAGAGAGTGCATTGGCATTGGTGGCTAGCATTGGTCCCGACTTTCCCCAACTCAAAAACTGACTTCAAGCAGTGAACCAATCTGAAACAAAGTCATCCTTTCATGTATGTTGGAGAAGAGCAGGCAGAGGAGCTTGTAGTTATCCCGGTAGAGAACAAAATTCTATTAAATTTCACAAAGGATCTGTGTTCATGAGGTGTGTGGGCTATGTCTCACTTTTAAGGATCATATTGGTATCAGATCAATTGAATTCTTGACCTTAACGCAGTTGCCAACACATTGAGGAGAACGCAGACCCAACATGGGTAAAGCACTAAAGAGAGAGAGATTGGAAGACCTAAGGGCCATCAATGTGCAGATCCAAGAAGCGAACTGGCACTTGAAAGAGAAGATACAGATGTTTGACCAAAGGATAGCAGAGCTCGAAAAAGACCTTAAGACCTCTGCAAAATTGCTACCTGTGTTGAAGGATTGGTTTGTTGAACACCGAGACTCTCACCACTATTATGGTAGATTTGCACGAGCAAAGTTCAGCTCATGCAATTGGGAGAGAAGGTAATTCAACTAGATAATTGGCATGAGGAGAGGTTCACTCAAATGATGGCTCAAGTGTACCAAGAATTGGCAAGGAAGGAGGAGGAGGCATTGGCCAAGCTACATGTAGTCGTCCAAGATACCTACGAAGCAAATCAACCTTCCATTGCTGTTGTAGAAGCCAAGACAAGCATGATAAGCTCACCCTCCATGGACCTTTATCAAGAGCACTTTGGTGATTTTGAAAAGCATACTAGAGGCATTGATTCCAAGCTATTAAGACAGATGGGCTAAAATGGCCAAGGGCTAGGCAAGGGAATCCAAAGAATTATAAGCCCCGTTGTAGCTGAATCGAGGGTCAAGCTTGAAGGCCTAGGTTTTGATGACACAAAGGAAAAGGCCATGTCCACCAAGGTCACGTTTGTGAAGGAAAAAGATGTTGCAAATTTGGCCTTCTCGTAAGAAGAAATGAGAGCAACAAATGAAGATGGCAGCACATTACCACTCCATCCTTCTTGTGGTGGATTGCAAAAGGGCAACTGTGAGGAGAGCTCTAAGACTCAGTCTGCTTTAGCATTTAGAAGAAGCAAGCCAATCAGCCAAAACAAGAAAAAAAAGAACAAGAGGTATGCATCAAGCAAGACATCCCTTGTTTGTTACTACTGCAAGAAGAATGGCCATTGAGTTGCCAGCTACTGGTATTCTGAGATATGTTCCTTCTATGGGAGGTAAGGCCATCTTGAGGCTTCTTGCTAGGAGAAGCAAGCCACATGACACAAACCCGAATGTTTTTAAAGGAACAATGGCAAGAAGACTTCCCCAATACAACAAAAAATTCAAAGGAACGTGAAGGAAAAAAGAATGCCAGGCAGCCCATGCAGTAGCAAGAAATTTTGCTAGCACTGCAAGATGAATGGACATTGGGAAGCCAAGTGTTGGAGGCTGCATCCAAAGTCTCATCCCAGCATCCACACATCCAAGAGAAGAATGTGGAGAGTAAAGAGTAAAGGGAATGAAGAGCTCCCTGTTTTCCCAGCCCAAGGAGAAAAATTGTGTGGGGATTTACAACAACACAAGAGGCTAATGAAGATTTTCTGAGGTTCTAAGGGCTGCCCAACAGGCCTGTCATATGACCTCTTGTTGGGCACGTTTACCAAAGTTTTTTAGGATTGTCTTCTTGCTGTTTTTAGGACAGCAAACATATCTCTTGTTTTAGTAACAAAACTGCCCCTTGATTTGTGATTTGATGCCCTTTTGAGGCTGCTCCTTGCATGGGTTAATCAAGTGGTTTAAGCTGCCATATATTAGCACATGCATGTAACTCAAAAGCATCAAATACCCTCCTAGATCTATTAGCACATGCATGTAACTCAAAAGCATCAAATACCCTCCTAGATCTTTAACTACTTACAACTGAAAGTAAATGAGCAAACCATGACAAATGTACATGATGTTTTTGGTCAACATGACCTTGGAAAACCCCCATGGGGAAAAAAACCAGTAAGAATGAACTATATATATAGAGAGCATATATATATATATATATATATATGGATCTCAAGAAAGTGCTACAAACAAAGATAAGAACAAGGGAACCTGATACAAGAGTACTCCATCTCAGATGTGTTTTGGAGTTCCTCTGAATCTTTGTGCCTGCTAAAGTAGACTTGCACCCCCTTTCGCTTGTGCCTGCTAGAACCATACTTGCGCCCTCTTAGAATCCTTTGCTTGCTCAAAGATGCTTGCACTCCCTTTGCCACAAGGTAGCGCCCCCTCTCAAACAATGCACTCTCCAAGAAGTAGCTCCCTCACAATAGAGCGCACCCTCAAAGCCTCAGTGCGCACCCTCTCTAAGCCTCATACTTGCGCCCTCCATGAAATCTCCTTCAAGGTAGCTTGCGCCCTCATGCTCTAAGTGCGCCTCCTTTGCCCCTTGAAACCCTCATTCTTCTCTTCCTCTCCTCTCCACTCTAATCTCCAAGTGAACAAGTGAAGAATGAGCCTCATCCTTACCCTTTTGCCTCTTTTGGCCTTTTCTTAGGGCAAACCTAAAATATCAATGGCTTAGATTAGATCTAGCCAAGTCTAATCAATGGGTGAGATCACTTCTCATAAATCTTACTTGTAAACCCACTTTACTCAAGTTTCCATAGTTTGCTTTATGTCTATTAATTCACCCACTTCGTGAATTAATTGTCACTTTATGACCTAAGTGACAAATTTCACTTTATGACTTAAGTGATAAAGTCGATGTGAAATTAGAACATAAAGTAGAGGTACAAGGGTAATAGTCTCCCCCTTTGTGTTTAAAGACTCACAAACACAAGGGGACCACTTTCCAAGATACCCAAATCTCAACAGTTAACATCACCAACAAAGTGGACTGTGGGTTGATGCCAACATCAAGGGCAACCCCGATTCAATTTTTGCCTTCAATATACACCAGAATTTTCCCTTCTTGGAGATGTGATGGAGACTGATGCACGAAGGTCATTGACATTGAGAATTCCTTGAAACTCCATGACAACCAACAAAGCAAACAGCCGTTATATGTGCTTGCTACCTTCAGTGAACTTGTCTTATCTATTCCTATGAACAGTGTGGAGCAATAGCCACAACCCAAGTTGGCATCATAACTTCCTTCCTCTAAATGCTAGAAAATCCATGGTATATGTAATTGCTAAAACGATGGTATAAGTCATTGGTTTGTGTAACAGCATTGGGAATGATTAGTTTTGCATTGTCGGGTCGTATTTCTACATTTTACTGCATCTACAGCATTGTGGCAGCAGTTCCCCTTTAATTAATTCTCTAGAGTACATTTGTATCGGGTAAACCATTGGCTACAGCCAAGTGGTCCGCTGGCCATTCCTTGCTCTATCCAAATCTTGACGCATTTTCCTCATCCTCAAGACCATGGGCATTGATGTTACCTACAGCCATACATTTGTATGATTTGTCCACTACTTTGGGAAAAATAAAGTGTTTACGAAGGATGTCATTCAATTGACACATTCGGCATGGCAGAGTTAATTATTGTTGGAACATGTATATGTATACAGATGAGCAATTACACATTTCAAGACAACGAATGTGTTTGCAATTGCCTTGACTCAGTTGATTGAAATTGCAGAGACTTGATTTCAAAAACCAGACATCTTGGTTTCTATTTGGTGCCAAGACAAACCATCGCCAAGTTGGAGAATGAAAGAGACTTGCACATTGAAGATGGGAATGGATTATGATTGAAGAATTCCAAAACTCTGAAGATTGCTCATAGCAGGAAATCAATGAGCAGACTTTTATATTGTGGGGACAATTGAAGCCAAAATCCAAAGTCAAAGCCATAGCCAGAACCGGAGTCAGAAGCCAAAGCCAAGAGCGAGAGCCAAAGTCGGAGCTATAGCCAAGAGCAAAAGTTGAGAGCCATGTTTCAGAGACACAAACAGAAAGCTCATTGATATAGAGTTTGGTTTCCTTAAAAGCTTTTGGAGACCAAAAGCCTCTCAATGAGGAGAAGTGATCCAAACTGGATCCAAAACAAACAAAGAATGGTGAATGAGACTCAGTACACACAAGCAGTGGGCAAAATTGAAGGTTGAACAAAGGCAATGCAAGCGCAAAACACAAGAAAACAAGAACGTGAGGAACTTTGAAGAGTAACATTGCCGACAAAGGTCAAAATAAGAAAGAAGAGCGTTGGAGAATGGAGAATGAAGGGACAGGGATGCCTGGCCTTCCAGCTACCCCAGTGTTGCCTCTATCACTCTAGCAAATTGACTCAAAAAGGGTCTTTTGGCAGAGTAGAAGAAAATGCAAAAGAAAATCTTGGCAATGTAAATTGCTAAATGGCCAAGGAGCCATGTGATTGCATTGTAACCTTGCATTTATCAAGAATAAATACTAAACGGGCCACTCAAATGTTGGTTTTCCCATTTGGGTTTCCAAGGCAAATATTGTGTTTATTGTGTCTACAATCGCTGTGTGAATGCATTGTTTGTGTAATTGCTACATTTTGTTGGTTTAATGAATAAATTTCACTGTAAATTAGTGTGATACATAGCTTGGTTTACTCTTCAACATTGTTCCTCTTTCCAACAACAGCCAAAGACCCCATATTGTTCATTTAGAGCTCAGGGGGAATCGATGGTGGGGATTACAGCATTGTTGCATGTGATACATATAGGTTTGTTTACTCTTCAACCTTGTTCCTCTTGCCCCCTGTTGTCGCCTAATCCACACCTCGGGTCACATGGAAGAAATCTTCAATCCACTGGGTGTGGCCTTGGGGGCAAGTCTCGAGTCGAGTAGCTGTCACCTGACACTCGACTCCTCCGTCTAGGCTAACTCCTAGTGAAGCCAAGGGGGGTATTCCCTACAAAACAATCTAAGGCTGATTAGATCTAAGTACAAATAATAAACAATATTAGTCTAGGAGTTAAATGACATCAAACACAATAGCAATTTATTCTAGCAACATATGACAATAATACAATTGCTTATATCAACAATATCAAGTGATTGAAATACTTCAAGGAAAAAGATAACAACCAATTGATAACACTTGAAAGTAAATGTGATTACTTGAAAAGGAAATGAAAGCACTTAATAAATAAGCAAAATTGAAATGAATAGACCGGTGACAATAAGGTAAAAAGTTGTCGTGAGATGTGTTGCAAGTGTTCTTGGTAGATTTTATTAATTAAGGGTGATTGCTTGAATTAGTGGATTAATTCAATTGAAATCTAAACTAATCTAATCTAGAAATTGAAAGTAAACTAATGTTTTGTGGTGCTTGGGTTTATTTTAACTTTGCAAAAAAAGAGCAAGTAAAAGAGACAAAACACAAAAAAGAGACAGTTTCCCCTAGGGGTTGGGAGGATGGCAAGCCTAGTGGGTTATCCCACTCTTTTTGGTTACAATAGTTTTAGAAGAATGTCTCTTGGTCCCTTATAATTTCAAGACCAAGAAAACTTACAATATGGTAGAGGAAAGAGTTTAGATCCAAGAAGAGATTTGTTAGAGGGTTATGGATGCTCTGGATCTACGAAATTTGGTCCGAGCTTCTCCTTGGCTACTCA
Source organism: Picea sitchensis (assembly GCA_010110895.2). Classification (NCBI taxonomy): domain Eukaryota; kingdom Viridiplantae; phylum Streptophyta; class Pinopsida; order Pinales; family Pinaceae; genus Picea; species Picea sitchensis. Next base: position 46,370 of record SNQJ01S0045808.1, read on the forward strand.
CAAAACCTGCAAAAACAGCAAGCTAAAAAGGCCAAAAGACGCCAAACATCTCTTTGAAAGTGCATGCAAAAGATGTTAGCTTTATGCAAAAAAATTCGAAGTAAAACAACTACCACTAAGTTAGCAAAAGGCTAAGAAAGCAAGAAAAAAACAAGCTTTCTTAGTGAATTTTGTTTGCTGTCCCAAAACAGCAAACAAATTGGCACTAAGATTGCCAAATATTTACTTGAAAGCTCTTATAGTTGAAACTACCTCTTCACCTTGAGATTTTAGAAATAAATACTTGCTAAAACGAGATTTTTTATGCTAGATCTACTTAGAAAGATAAAACTTTAAATGTAAATTGGATCTAGCATGCATGCATGCACAAGTGAAATCTACTCGAGCATATAAAAACTTTTAAAACTAAGATTTACTTATGCATGCAAGAGAAGTAACCAAATAAAATTTAGATTTTGATGAAAGAGAGATAGAGGGAAGCTTGATCGGTGGAATCCTTGGGCTATGGAGTCTTTGGTGACAAGTTGAGGGACTACGTTCTTGAAAGCTTTGAAGTTTGTGGAAGGTACAAGCAAGTCCAACCACTTCTTCAAAGATGAGGCCATGTAAAGCTTAGAAAAACTTGCACAAAATCGTTAAATATGGTGCCACTTACAAGAGAAACTTAGATAGCATGATCGTTAGCCGAAATAAACATGCAAATCTTAGGCCGCTAATGTAAATGAACAATAAAATCTAAGAAGCAAGCAAGCTAAATAGATTCTATCCTACTGGGTGACAACACCCCATCAAAAGCCAACATTAACAAATCAAATGCAAATAAAACAAGCAAAGATTACTGCATATATGAAATGCTAAACATCAAACATCCGCGCAACACATGCTAGCCACCTTCTTGACCTCCAAAGTCTTTTTATTCCAATGAAGAAGTATTACAATACAATGTACAATACAAGCCAAGTCCAAAGTCCCATTACCCTTGAGGATGGAGAGATAGCTTGGTTTTATAGCAAAGTGGGAGCAATTCCCAAGGAGGAAGGGCGCACCACTCAAGAGAAGATGGAGACAAGTGGGTGATGGAATGGTTGCCACATCTTAACAAACTCCAAGAGATTGCCACCACATCAAGAGAGGGAGGATGGGAGGTCATCAGCTCTCAAGAGGTAGGCGCCTCTCCATGAGTGCGCTACCTCTTGAGAGGGGGGGCACACCTCACCTTTGGAATCTCCATCAACTTGAAGTGGGCTTCCACATAACTCTCTCTAACTCCCAAACAACTCACCCTCAAATGCCACTTACTCACAGTGAAGAGTAGTGAACTAGAGACAAGCCAAAACATGTTTCCTTAATAATAGGGATGCTGATTTGTTTGTCTTTATTCACCTTTTTTGAGTAAAATTGATTTCTAATGAGCAAAACTCGATTTTTTTCTTTCAAAAGGGGGTACAAGGGTAAAAGGGGTATGCATGAAGAGGAAGAAGAAGAAGAAGAAAACTTGAAGGGGTCATAAGACCCGGCTGGACTTTTGAACTTTGATTTTGAACAAATGACTTGTTCAATCTTTGTGGATCATCGTCAGTCTTGCCTGGTGCAACTAGGGAGGTAACACCCACAACAGATAGAGACCCCAGACCATTCATTCAAAGCTCAGAGGGAATCAATGGTGGGGATTAGAGCATTGTTGCCATAGCTTTCTTTCCCAGCTGAGTTGTTAAATCTTGTTCCAAATATGTAGCATTCTAAATCATTCCCAGACCATTGGGTGTCGAGTGTAGAAATTTAATGACAAAATCAGCATGCACAAATTTTGTCATACACTTAGCAACCTAGAGATAACTGTCTTAATGAACTCTGATATGTATAACCCACATTCAAAAAATGTCATAAGCAGAAATACACATTGCTAAGCACTTTTGCAGCAGAATAAACACAATGAACAGCAATCACACATCCCATGTAATACTCAAAAATTTAGGCAACCAACCAAGGAAAACCCAAAGAGAGATTTTATTAGCTTCAGAAAAGTTATATCAGCAGCAAGATTACATTTACAGCCAAGAGAAAACCACTTACAGCATCCAAATTGTCCCTCCAAAAATCTGCCTTGAAAATCGTGCCAAGTATGTATTGTTGTACAACCCACCCAGAAAACAACACCTTGAAATTTGTGCCCTCAATTTGTTGTATGGCCTGATCTATACGGTCTCTTTTTGCAACAAAGAATGCTCAAAACAGCATCAATTTTCATGCCCACAAACTGCCTTGAAAAGTGTGCCCTCCTCTCTGTTGTACAAATCCGTACAATACGGCCTCCCCCACACAGCAATAATTTTCAGCACACACAAAACAAAGTTTTTCCTTGGGAAATGCATCCAGCTTGCTGCCCTTTCCTCTTCTCCTCAAAGCTCTCTCGAAAATCTCTCAATCTCTTCTCATTGTCTTGCACACTACCCAATGCATTCTCTTATAATTCGAAAGTGACCTTTCACCTTCCAAGTGTCTTTTCACCTTCCCCATCCCTAAATCCAAAGACCAAGATCTAATCTTGCCTTTAAATGATCAAGGGACATGATTCATTCCCTCCAAAATAAATCGCTTAAAATATTAAAGTACAAATTCACTTTATAACATAAGTCCACTTTATGAAATAAAGTCACTTTAATATTAAAAAGTACACTTAATAAAAAGTCACTTTAATAAAAGAACCACTATATTACAACTTTATAAAAACTCATTACAAAGTCAAGTGCCTAGTAGTGCAAATGTAAGGTTACTTCCGCATACAAGACAAAACATGTAGAGTACCTCCCGAGCTATAAGAGCTAACACTCCCTCTTAGCGAGGGATGTACTCACT
>SNQJ01S0045808.1:49235-63157 GCA_010110895.2 Picea sitchensis
ACATGCGATTGTAACCTGCAGTTATTGGATGTCGTCCTGTGTGTTTTTCCTGTGAAGCCTGACGCATTTGGCTGTTGCCACTTTCGGTGTCCATACCCATTTTTTGTTGCTGCTGTCACCCATGTGTTAGCTGAATGTTGTTGCTGTATTGCTTAGGAAATGAATTGAAGAAGCATGTTGTTAGGCCTGTGAGCAACTCTCCCAGGTGAGAGAGTTTGCTGGGAAGTGAGTTCTCCTGGAGGGAGTCCCGTAGTAGCTACAATACTCTGAGACTTCCGGTCCAGCCTGTTGCTGAAGCCCAAGGTAAGGGAGGTGTAGTAGTCAATGGACTTGTACTAGTGAAGGTGTACCCTCATGGGGTGGAGAAGGTGTGTGGGGAATGAGTGTCTGTGGGTTGTGGGCGTAAGTGGCTCCTGGGATAAAAGATCCTTCTTGTTGTTCTGTGAAACTTCCTTGTTGTCCTCGCCAAGCCTAGAATTCCCTTGCCCGATGGAGTTTAGTCCCAGCTCGGGGGTGACCCACTACTGAGCATGATGAACATCGTGGTCTAAGGCTGGGAGGTTCATGGAAGGTCTGCACGTAGTTGGTGGTCACCTATTAAAAGATAAGTACCAATTCTCTATTCGCTGTATGCTGTGTATTTGTATTTGCATTATAATTAATGAGTAATGCCTGCATATATATGTTGCATGTAGGTGTTAATGTTGCTTCCGCATGAACATGTGTATGAGTAGGGTATTGTCGTCTGTTTAATTTCATTATATAGATATATATTTATATGTGTGAATACTAGATGTTATCTCTATCTTTCGGTTAAGTTTTATATGTGATTATTTTCGCAAAGTTACTCGGTGGCATGGCCTGACCTGTTGTTTAAGGCTAGGAATGTCACATAAATGGTATCAAAGCAATAAAGGAAAAGCAAAGGTTGCTTCGGTAGAGTTACCTAGTCGGGGTCCCCAATCGAGGGACGTTACAAATTGGTATCAAAGCCTAGGTTTCGACACTGAGCTTTGATGGGCCATGTTAGTGGTCAGCGAGACAAGATTTTAGAGGGTTGTTGTCGAAAGGGACAAAATTGAATTGCAGAGAATTCCAGAGTGCCAAGAGAATACCTTGGCTTTGTTATGAAGCTTAGGAGGCATAACGGTTTATGGAATGGTGGCAGAGAAAAGAGACTACAGTAACTGCGGGTTTGGAACCGTAAGGTTTGAAGTTGGGCCATGGGATCTGTTCGGGAGGAGGATCCTTCACAACCGTCAGATATGGAGAAAGGTGCATGAAGATTAACCCCTAAGTACACCGCAAGGTTTGAAGTTGGGCCATGGGATCTGTTCGGGAGGAGGATCCTTCACAACCGTCAGATATGGAGAAAGGTGCATGAATATTAACCCCTAAGTACTTCAGACTTCACGACTTCAACGAAGTTTATTTGTAATAGAGCAGAAAGGGTTGAAGCCGAAGTTCCGAAGTCCTGAAGAGGATCTACATTGTAGATCCGAGGGGGAGTGTTTACCGTTGGATTTGACCAAGGACGAATCAGAATCATAGGGTTAAGCCAAGAGCGAAAGGTAAAAAAGTTCGGGAGTTCAGCGTTCGGGAGAAATGGGGTATGCAAAGGTGAAATCTTCTGAAGCCTGAAGCGACATGGCTTGTTGACGTCACTAAGGATGACATGTACACATGGGATCTGTGCCACATGTTAGTGAGTTAAGAACCTTGGAAGATTGAAATGCAGTTAGAATGTGACATTGTCACCCGCCTGATTGGACCACGTGTCGACTTCGTGTGTCCTACCATGTAGCGCTCCTGGAGGTGGCACAAGGTAGTTAAACTTGATGAAGAAGCTAGTTGGATCATGCCCACATTAAATTGGTTACGATCTACCAAGATCGAGGGCCAGGAGGCATTGCGGAGATCAAATATGCGTGACAGATAATTCTACAAGGCAGTCTCGCAATCCAAGCCACGGTTTCCCAGAAGGGGTACATGTCAGCGTGGGGACAATTGCAGAACGATCAACGGGTCACTCCAAAACCGCCGACCCATGTCCCCACAATTTGAAAAGTATAAAGTTTGATGTGACTTTTCGGTATCTTTTAGTTCAAGCACGGAAACCGTGGGCCCCAGTGGACACGTGGCGCCAGATCATGAAGTCCAGAGACTGGACACTTTGGAAGAAATGGCCTGTGATGGAATGGGAGGAAGAAACCTTGAAGTTCCGTTACACTGAAGTAAAGTGACACGATGACATCACCGGGGTAACATGGAAGTACACAGACACTCACGGTTTGAGAATTTTGGGTCGAGCAAAGGTGGAATCATCCGAAGTCCTGAAAACCCAAAGCCTGGAGTTCCATAGCGAGCATCAACCGTTGGATGCTGGGAGACGTGGAATGTTGATCCACCCTACTTCGTGAGTTCGCCAATCTGGCACTCCGAGAGAATTGTTGTGATGTGCTTTGAAATCCGCTGAAGCCCGGAGCCCAGAGCCAGAAGTTTCAGGGTTCCGGATAAGCACCCAAATCATAAGCGCTGGGTCACAGCCATGGTCACATGCGAACCAAGGGATGAAGAAAAGAGGCTAGCGCCGAATGGTAAATTGTTACAGAACAAAACGAGGCTTAGAGATAGAATCATGGGGATTCTTGATCGACGCAGACCCACCGAAAATGGATTCTGATATTCTTTCTGTTGAATAAGGTTGTTTAAGTTCCTATGGAAAAATTATTAAAGACTGATAGCCTGACAAAAATTCGGTTGACTGCACATTTTTGCAGAGTTAACAATTGATGGGCCAAATCGAGTTGTTGCATAGTGCAGAGCATGGAGGAGACACATGATGCTTACAGTTCGAAGGATGAAGTTAGAGGAATGCATGTCCATTTGGGAGTTGAAGGATCAAACTCCAATGGGCATGGAGAAGAGATAGATAAAGAAGAGAACATGAAGAAAACCATTAAAAAGTTACAAAAATATGTACAAACTCATTGAGTAGATAACAAAAAGCTCATGAAAGCCAGGGAGCAACAAGGAGAATTCAACGTGAAGTTGATGCAGAGCCTGGAAAGAATAGAAAATAAATTGGATAAGGAGAATGGCTCAACCAAATCAGGAAGTCCTAGAAGAACAAGAAGTATTAGCCGGCATCACCAACACTCCCTGAGGCATTCCAATAAGAGAGCACACGACAACTCAAGTCCATCCCCTGTTAGGAAGCATAAGAGGTCTAGGGAAGATGAGCTACGAGGGGAAATGAACAAAATCAAACCTCCTACATTTGATGGGGAGCACAAGAAGGATGAAGATGCAGAGACATGGTTGTTGGGCATGAGAAAATATTTTCAATTGCATAATTATTCTTCTCATGCGGAAGGAAGAATTTCCATCTATCAACTCAAAGGGAATTCACCAGTATGGTGGGATCAACTTGTGCAAGTACAACACGTCAGAGAGAACAATGTTACATGGAGGGAATTCAAGAGACATTTTGAAACGAAGTACCTAACTAAGAGGTATTATGACAAGAAAATGAAAGAGTTCTTTGAACTCAAGCTGGGAAGTCTGTCAATTGATGAGTATGAAAGAAGATTCTTGGAGTTGTTGAAGTATGTTCCCTTCATCAAGGATGAGACAATTAATATTCAAAGGTATCTGAGTGGGCTACCATCTTCCATCATTGACAAGATCCAGTATGATGATCTTAAAACTATGGAAGAAACCATAAGGAGAGAAAAATGCTTATATGATCAACAAAAAGAGAAGCCTACTTTCCAAAAATATTGGGAAGACAAGAATAAGTTTAAGAGGAACAAAGGCAGAAGGGAAACAAACCACCATTTTTCAGGAACAATCCTCAAGGACAACCAGTTTTGAGAGAGTCGAGGATGGCTAAAGTAGGTGGGCAAAGGCCAAAGCAGACACCTATGGAATGTTGGGGTTGTAAATGAGATCATAGTTATAGAGATTCTCCTCATAGAAAGGACAAGATGAGAGATGTTCACAATGTTCAACAAGCTAAAACAATGGAGGACATGGGAAAGAGAGTACCGAGAATCTATGCAGCTCTGGAAAACAAGCAAGCTGAGTTTCAATCACACATGATTGAAGTTGAAGGTATGATCAATAACCGTGCCTTTACTATTTTAATAGACTCATGAGCTAGTCATAGTTACATAGATCCTAAAGTTGTGGAAAGATTATGCTTGCCGAGAAGCAAGCATGAGAAATATTGGTTGGTATAGCTGGCTATAGGAGCCAAGAGGAAATTTGTTGAATCGATTAAATCATGTCCAGTGGGCATGAATGGACTAAGTGCCAAGGCAGATCTGAATATATTGCCTTTAGGATCATATGATTGCTTAATTGGTGTGGACTGGTTGGATCAACACCATGCCATTTTAGACTGCCATAACAAGGCATTCACTTGCTTGGATGAGGAAGGAAATCAAAGAGCAGTCCAAGGAATTCCCAGGGAAGTTGCTATTAGAGAAATTTCAGCAATGTAGCGGAAGAAATGCTACAAGAAAGGCTGTCAAATATTTGCAGCTCATATGGAGGAAGCATCTAAGGACAAGGTGCCAATTTTGGAGGACAATGCAGTCCTGGAAGATTTTGAAGATGTGTTCAAGGAGGTACTAGGACTACCTCCAAAGAGAGATATTGATTTCTCTATAAATTTGATGCCTGGAGCAGCCCCAATGTCAAAGACTCCCTACAAAATGAGTACACCAGAGCTGAAGGAACTGCAAATGCAACTTGAAGAGCTTCTAAATAAGGGGTATATCCGCCCAAGTGTATCCCCTTGGGGTGCCCCAGTCTTGTTCACAAAGAAGAAAGATGGAACAATGAAGTTGTGCATTGATTTCAAATAGTTGAACAAAGTGACTATACAGAACAAGTATCCCTTACCAAGGATTGATGACCTATTTGATCAATTGAAGAATGCAAAGATATTTTCAAAGATAGATATCAGGTTAGGTTACCATCAGGTAAGGATTAAAGAGGAAGAGATCAACAAGACCGCCTTCAGAACAAGGTATGGTCATTATGAGTTCATAGTGGTGCCATTTGGGTTATCAAATGCACCTGCTGTTTTTATGTGCTTAATGGATGGCGTTTTCCGGGAATATTTGGACAAGTTTTTCATTGTATTTTTGGATGACATCCTTGTATATTCCAAGTCAGAAGAAGAGCACGAGCATCATTTGAGGATGTTGTTGCAAGTGCTAAGAGAGCATCAGTTGTATGCCAAATTGAAAGATCACATGATTGCTTAATTGGTGTGGCACTCATGTGGCTTCAAGGAGACGTGTGTCAACCCGAGCGCATGCAGTTTTAGGTGGGAAAGTAAGCTCGTTCGGGGGTTCGCTCACCATGCTCACGAGTCTCATTATTCTCACGACTGTCACAGATCCTTCACCATTGCGTCTGTACTCTCATGACGTTAGACACCCTGGAAGAGAGCCACACTCCCCACTGATGCACACGCGATTGTAACCTGCAATTATTGGACTTCGTCCTGTGTCTTTTTCCTGTGAAGCCCGACGCATTTGTATTCGCCTGAGCCATGTTGTGTCTTAGAGTTTGGCTGTTGCCACTTTCAGTGTCCATACCCGTTTTCTGTTGCCGTTGTCACCTGTGTGTTAGCTGAATGTTGTTACTATATTGCTTACGAGCTGAATTGAAGAAGCAGGTTGTCAGGCATGTGAGCAACTCTCCCAGGTGAGAGAGTTTTCTGGGAAGTGAGTTCTCATAGAGGGAGTCTTGTAACAGTTACAATACTCTGAGACTTCCGATCCAACTTGTTACTGAAGCCCAAGGTAAGGGAGGTGTAGTAGTCGATGGAATTGTATTAGTGAAGGTGTACCCTCCTGGGGTGGAGCAGGCGTGTGGGGAATGAGGGTCTGTGGGTTGTGGGCATAAGTGGCCCCTGGGATAAAATATCCTTCCTGTTGTTCTGTGCAAATTCCTTGTTATCCTTGCCAAGCCTAGAATTCCCTTGCCTGGTGGAGTTTAGTCCCAACTCGAGGGTGACCCATTGTTGAGCGTGATGAGCAGTGTGGTCCAAGGCTAGGAGGTTCATGGAAGGTCTGCACGTAGTTGGTGGTCACCTATTAAAAAATAAGTACCAATTCTCAGTTCGCTATACGCTGTGTATTTGTATTTACATTATAATTAATGAGTAATGCCTGTATATATATATATATGTTGCATGTAGGTGTTAATGTTGCTTCCACATGAATAGGTGTATTAGTAGGGTATTGTCATCTGTTTAGTTGCATTAGATAGATATATATTTATATGTGTGAATACTAGATGTTATCTCTATCTTCCGGTTAAGTTTTACATCTGATTATTTCCACAAAGTTACTCACTGCATGGCTTGGCCTGTTGTTTAAGGCCGGGAATGTCACAGAAATGGTATCAGAGAAGTAAAGGAAAATAAAAGGTTGCTTTGGTAGTGTTACCCAGCCGAGGTCGCCGGTCGGGGGACGTTACAATTTGTGTAGCGCAACTCAAGCTTGGGTTGAGCGCATTACTTCAAGTGAAACTGCATGGATTGTGTACAAATTTGAAACCGCGCAGTGAAATTTTAGAGTAACATGGCTCAATAGTGTGGTGGGGATGTTACATATTGGTACCAGAGCATGTATAAGGTGGTAATGAGACTCAGTGGGAGTTTGGGTACGTTACAGATTGGTACAAGAGCATGTATAAGGTGGTGACGAGACTCAGTGGGAGACTGGGTACGTTACAGATTGATATCAGAGCAATTGGTTCAACACTGGACTTGTATGGGCCATAGACTAACATGGACAAATGTGTGCGCTAAGAATTTGTGCTGCACAATGCAAAGTTTAGTTGCGCGGAAGGCCATGGGTGCATGTTATAAAGTTGTGTTGCGCGTAAGAGCAGTGATGCATGGGTGTGCGAACAAGAGTTGGAATGTTAAAATCATCCAAGAAATCTGAGAGAAAGGATTCTGAAAAAATGGTGCAAAGTTTTCATGTAGTTGCATGAAATCACCTAACAAATCTTGTTGTCTGAACATTTTACAGAATTATCAACAAATAAAGGAAGACAAAGTTTGTGCAGAAGGTTGAAAGCATGGAAGATGCGCGGAGGACTTATAGTCCCGATGATGAATTTGGGGATCTGTATGTCTGTTTGGGTGCTGATGGTACAAAATCCAAAGGGGAGTGCATGAACTTGGTAGAAACTGCAAAAGTATTGCATAAATATGTCTAGAGCTATGAGGATGATAATGAAAGGCTTATGAGAGCCAAGGCACAACAAGATGACTTCAATGTCAAATTGATGCAAAGTTTGGATCAAATATAAAAGAAGACGGATAAAGAGATGGAGTTGAGTAGATCAAGCAATTGTAGGTCTGATGATGAGAAAATAAGAGAAGAAAGAAGTGCTGGTAAGCATTTTTTCAAGAAAGAGCATAGTAGTTCGAGTCAATCTCTTGTCAGAAAGCATAAAAGAAAGATTGGGGTGGACGACCTACATGGGGAAATGAATAAGATTAAGCCTCCTACCTTTGACAATGAGCACAAAAAGGATGAAGATGCAGAGACATGGTTGTTGGGTATGAGGAAGTACTTCTAGTTGCATAGCTATTCTACGCAGGCAGAAGGGAGAATTTCTATCTATCAGTTAAAAGGAAAAACATCAATGTGGTGGGATCAATTTGAGTAGGTGCAACGTATTGATGAGAATAAAGTGACTTGGAGGAAGTTCAAGAGGTATTTCCAAAATAAATACTTAACCAAGTGCTACTATGATAGGAAAATGAAGGAGTTCCTCGAACTCAAGATTGGGAGTATGACGATAGATGAGTACAAAATAAGATTTTTAGAGTTGTTGAAATATGTGCCTTTCATCAAGGACGAACAAGTGAAGATTCACATGTATTTGTGTGGGATACCCTCATTTATCAGTGACAAGAAAAAATATGATGACCCAAAGTCATTGGAAGAGACCATAAGGCGCGCTAAGTGTCTTTATGATCAACAGAGTGGAAGACTGATTGTCCAAAAGGGTTAGGAAGACAAGATGACAACTAAGGTGGAATAGAGGAAGAACATAGTTAAGCCACCATTTTTTCAGAAATACTATGCAAGGACAATTAAATCTTTAGGAGCCTAGAATGTTGGAGACAATAGGACAAAAGTAATGGAAACAACCTATGTAGTGTTGGGGTTGTAGAAGAAATCATATGCGCAAAGATTGCCCGCAAAGAGGTGATAAAGCAAGGACTACACACAATGTACATCAAGATGCGACAGTGGAAGATATGGGTAGAAATGTGCCAAGGATTTACGCAACACTGGATAACAAGCAGGCTAAGTTTTAGTTGCAAATGATCAAGGTGGAAGATAAGATTAATACCAACCCCTTTCTATTTTAATAGATTTAGATGCTAGTCATAGTTATCTAGATCCTAAGATGGTGGAAAGATTCCATTTTCCGAAAACCAAGCTTGGAAAATCTTGGTTGGTGGAGTTAGCTATAGGAGCAAAGAGGAAAATAAATGAGATGGTTAAGGCATGTCCAATTGAGATGAATGGACCAAACAAAAAGGTTGATTTGAATATTATACCTTTGGGATCGTATGATTTCCTCATTGGTATGGATTGGTTGGACGAACACCATGCTGTCGTGGATTGTTACAATAAGGCATTCACTTGCCCGGATGAGAAAAAAGACAATTTGAGTTCTGTTCAAGGAATTCCAAGAGCTGTGACTATCAAAGAAGTTTTAGCTTCATAGTTGAAGAAAAGTTACAGGAAATGATGTCAAGTATTTACAACGCACATGGAAGAGGCACATAAGGATAAAGTGTCAAGTGTGGAAGACTGCATAGTACTGAAAGAGTTTGAAGATGTCTTTAAAGAGATATTGGGATTGCCTTCGAAACGCGATATCAAATTCTCTATAAATCTGATGCTCAGAGAAACACCTGTATCTAAGACTCCTTATAGGATGAGTACACCTAAATTGAAGGAGTTGCAGATGTAACTTCAAGAGATTTTGAAGAAAGGGTATATACGCTCAAGTGTGTTGCCTTGGGGTGCGCCAGTTTTGTTCGTAAAGAAAAAGGATGGTACATTGAGACTGTGTATCGATTTTAGATAGTTGAACAAGGTAACAATGAAGAACAATTATCCTTTTTGAATGATAGATGACATGTTTGATCCGCTGAGAGGCGCACAAATATTTTCCAACATAGATCTCAGATCCAGATATCATCATGTGAGAATTAAGGAAAAATACATCAATAAGACTACCTTTAGAACAAGGTATGGTCACTACAAGTTCACAATGGTGCCATTTGGGTTGTCAAACGCATCAACTATCTTCATGTGTTTGATGAACAAATTTTTCAGATTTTACTTGGATAAGTTTGTCATTGTGTTTTTGGATGACATTCTTATTTACTCAAAGTTGGAGGAAGAGCACAAGCAACACTTGAGGATCGTGTTGCAGGTATTGAGGGAGCATCAACTTTATGCAATGTTGATCAAGTATTCATTTTGTCAGCGACATATTCATTATTTGGGTAATATTATTTTAGAAGAAGGAATAGATGTAGACCCAATGAAGATAAAAACCATTGAGGAGTGGCCAACACCAAGAAATGTCGTAGAAGCGAGATCCTTTATGGGATTGGCAAAGTATTATAAAATGTTTATTGAAGGATTTTCACAGATTGCGCATCTGATTACATATTTGTAAAAGAAAGGTGAACGATTTGAATGGACTCCGGATTATGCAATGAGTTTCCAACACTTGAAGAGTTTGTTGACAAGTGCATCGATTTTGAGGATTTCTGATCCAGATGTGGACTTCGTGGTGTGCACAGATGCATGCAAGGAAGGACTAGGCGGCGTCCTTAGTTAGAATGGACATGTGGTATGCTACAAATCAAGGAAGTTGAAAGAACATGAAAGGCTCTATGCTACACATGATTTGGAATTGGCAGAGATAGTGCGTGCTTTGAAGATGTGGTGACATTATCTTATGGGTAAAATATTTGAGCTGAGAACAAACCATTGCGGTTTGAAGTACTTGTTTGGACAACCAAGTTTGAATGCTAGACAAAGCAGGTGGTTAGAGTTCCTCAATGAGTATGACTTTGGCATAAAGCATATCAGAGGAAAATAGAACAAGGTGGCTGACACACTCAATAGAAGGGTGCATGAGATGCATGCTATGACCATTATAGCATGTACCATACATATTTGCGTGATAGAATTTTGGAAGTTTCCAAATCATATTTGCGCTATATGGATATAAGTGCGACCTTACAACAAGGTATGTCGCAAGAGAAGTTGGAAGGCTATGAGCTAAGAGAGGATGTGATCCTCATGTATAGAGGTATAGTTGGTGTATCGAATGATCAAGCATTGAAGATCTTGATATTATCATAGATGCATAAGGTTCCTTATGTCAGACATCCAGGTTACCAAAAGGCAATTGTTGCAGGAAAAAAATGAAAAAGGAAGTTGTGGATTTTATTGCGAGATGTATCGAATTTTAGAAGGTCAAGGATGAGCACATACATCCAACTAATTTGCTACAACCCTTTCCCATTCCTGAGTGGAAGAAGGAAGTGGTGACAATGTAATTCATAACTAAATTTCCTAGGATTGCTAAGAAACATGATTCTATTATGGTGGTGGTGGACAAGCTTACTAAAGCTACCCATTTTGTTCCAGTGAAGTCATCGCACAAAGTAGTAGACATTGCTGAGATATACATGTGTGAAGTTGCTAAGCTACATGGTGTACCTAATACAATTGTGTCAAGTTTGAATTTCATCACAATACATCACCCTGAGACAGATGGGAAAACAAAGAGAGTAAATCGGGTTATTGAAGACATGCTAAGGATGTATGTCATGGATAAGCCATCCAAGTGAGAAGACTACCTTCATTTGGTAGAGTTTTCTTAAAACAATGTGTATAAATCATCCTTAAAGATGAGCCCATTTGAAGCACTTTATGGTAGAAAGTGCAACACGTCAATGAGTTGGAATAATCCAGTAGACTGCACAATAGTTGGGTCAAATTTGCCACGGGAAATGGAGGAGCAGATGGTAAAGATCAGACAAAATTTAAAGGCTGCCCAAGAAAGGAAGAACATATGTGTAGTTAAAGGAATAAATCACATGGAATTTGGAGTGGGTGATCACATGTTTCTGAAAGTGATGGCCAAGCGCAATTCCCTGAAGTTGGGAAAGTGTTATAAGTTAGCAGTGCACTACTATGGGACATTTGAAATCCTTGAAAGGATTGGACATGTCACTTATATGCTTGCATTACCTGCTTCCTTATGCATTCATAATGTTTTCCATGTGTCATTTCTTAAGAAGTATGTACCTGATGCTAATCATGTCATTGATTGGAATGTGATTCAGGTGGATCCAGAAGGCGAATTTCAAGTGCGACCAATTTTTATATTGGATTGAAAAATCAAGTAACTTCAGAATCGAGTCATGGCGTTGGTAAAGGTCCAATGGACCTGGTACAATCCCGAGGATGCAACTTGGGAGCGCGAGGATGCTATGCGAGCAGAGTATCCTCATCTTTTTGACGATGTTTGAAATTTTGTATGTACATGTGTATCTGATGCACTGAGGACAATGCATAAATAAGGGGGATGGGATTGTAGTGTCCCTGATTTGGAAACCTTTGTAATTGTACATAGGCTAGTGAGCTGTTGGAACCAAGTGTAAATGTAATGGACATTTAGGCTGGCGAGCCATTGACACTTGGTGTTGGTGTTGCACACATATGAGCAAGTGCACAAAGAATTGTTATAAAGACGGGGTGACACTAGTACATTTGGGTCAAATTTCAACGACGCGTTCAACACAATTGCCACTTTATATTGTCAGGAGAACGAAAAACAACAAACTCCCTCAAACTTCATTTCACATGAGGTCACTTTTTTGACGCCATAGTTATCTTCTCTATTGCGAGCGGACACGTGTCATCTCAAATTTGACTGTCCAAACCCCATATAACCGTCGCTACAATGACGTTAGAGACATCGAAATTTCGACGTCCCATTTCGTCAGTGTCCACTACGTGGACACTATGGGAGAGACGTTGCCATACATCATAATACCGATGTATGGTAACGTTTCTCAACCAATGATAAGATATTTATCTTCGACGTATGTGCCATGTGAGCGATGTTACCATACGTTGTAATTCCAACGTATGGTAATGTCGCTCAATCGACGACCAACTATATATCTCCGACATATGTGCCATGGGAGCGACGTTACCATACATCACAATCCTGACCTCATGTAGGTATTTAAAAAAATTGTCAATTGTCAATCATAAGGTCTCTTGTCTCCAACCTCAATGACCTCACAAGGAAAATCGTTACAATGAAACTCACTAGATACAACTAATGGTATGTTGTTCCAAGTCACTATTTTCATTTCTTTTTCCATGGGACCATCTAGGGAAAGTGCCCCTAAATTGTCCAAAGAAGCAACCTACAACTTAAAACAACTCAAGAACCATGAGTCATTTCTATGAGAATTTTGCTTCATTGGATTCATCTTCATAGAAAAATGTTGATGACACCCTTCTCCATAAGTCCTTAACCATACAAGCATGAATAATATAATATTTTGGATGAGCTTGTTTGCACATGTATTAAAGCACTGGATTTGGATCTAGGGGTCAAATCATGAGATCTCTCGTATTCAACCTCGATGACTACTTGGGATGATGTAACCATTAAAACTCACTTATTGCAACTAATATCATGATGTTCCTAGTCATGTGTTGCATTTTTTTCCCCTCGGGATGATTTAGGGAAAGTGTCCTTGAATTATCCAAGTAAATAAGCTACAACTCAAAACAAATAAATAACTGTGAGTTGGTTCAATAAGCAGTGTGCTCCATTATATTCATCTCCATGTGACTGTTCCCAATAACACCCTTCTCCATGAGTCCTTGGACATGCAAATGTGCATAAGAAACAATAATGGATGAGGTCATTTCCATGTGTTAAAGCACCAAATTTGGATCCAGGGGTTAAATACCAAGATCTCACACATTCAACCTCAGTGACTACTCAAGGATGATGGCCCCAATGAAACCTAATTTTTGCAATTGATGGCATACCGTTTTGAGTGTTGGTTTGCATTTTTTACCCCTTGGACCATTTAGGGCAAGTGTGCATGAAATTCCTAGGCAAGTAATCTACAAATTGAAATGAATCGACACTATGAGTAAATTCAACAAGTAGTTTTCTCCATTGTAATCATATTCATGGAATAGTGCCAATGATGCCCTTCTCCATGAGTCCTTGGCCACATAATCATGTAGATTACAAGATTTTGGAGGATTTCATTTCCACATGCGTTAAAGCACCAAATTTTTCTATGGTGTTTCTTGGGCGTCGTGGTTAATTAGAAATTCCATTATGTTACAGGACAAGTTAATATCCACCTCCAATTTTTCTATAAAATCAAGTTCTCTTATGAAGGACTCAAGGTAGATTTCCAAACAAAAACTTAGAGGAATATAAGCACACTTGAGATTAACAAAACAAAAGCATGGGTATTTTTTGATAGGGCATGTTAAAGCAACCCCAATACATGCAAGGATATAGGTGCACTTTGTTTTTTTTATTCAAGCAACATTTATTTTGAGGATACTTTGTGTGGAGGTACTAACAATTGGGATAAAATGAAAGCACTTGAAACATTAATAAGAATTACAGTAGAAATAAATATTGATTAATTATAGGTTGTTGCTTACTCAAATTTGGTTATAGATTAGATGTTGGGGAACCATAGAATACAAAATATTTTTTTCCATCCAATTTATAACCAAATAAAGTTGTTGGAGGGAATATTCTCTCATATATCTTATTATCAC
>SNQJ01S0045808.1:69738-81118 GCA_010110895.2 Picea sitchensis
CCTATGAGGATAAGCTCAGGGGAGCCCTCTTTTGTAATGAGGAGAGGAGATTGAAGAGAGGGAGAGAGAGTATTAAGACGCCTTAGGATGCCTTAGAAGTTCTAAGTGAGAGCTTGAGAGAACTAGGACTTTGTTACAGTACATTTTTTGTAAACATCTGTACAGACACACAAAGATAATAGAAAAGCAATTTTTCCTGCATATTGTTGTTCATGTGTTTATAAATTTCAGGAATGAATGATGTAGATGTATGATAAGTTTCATTTACAGTAGGAAGATAGATTCCTCTATCTTAGTTTGAATTTGTTGTATAATTTTGGGTTCTTTAGGCCATGCAAGGAGTGCACAACAGAACATTGGAAGTTCTGTAGCCAACGCAAGGAGGGCGCATCTGAACTCTGCGGAGTCAGGGAAGAACGTGCAAGGAGGGCACACTAGAGTGATCACAAATTCAAAAAGGATCCTCAAGGTTGCTGAACACCTTGGAGGTAAGACTGTGTAGAGAAGGCACAAAGAGTCACTACTGAAGGTTCTGTAGAGCTCTGCCAGGTGGGCATTGAGCAAGTGCAAAGAGTGCACGAGAAGAAATCTATCTCGAGTTCAGAGATAAGAGAAGTGTCGGAGGAAGACACTTACAAAGTTTCTGAATACTCTGTAAGCTCAACAAGGTGTGCTTGAGCAGGAGGTTTTCAGGAGGGCACCAAATTTCCCTTTGAAGGGAAAGACAAGGGCTGAGTCCCTTAGAGATTCAAGAATTGACGAAAGCTCAGAAGAGATAGCGTTTCGAGAACACAAGAGATAAATCGAAGGCTGAGACCTTCAAAACATTGAAATCTTCCAAGTTAGGAAGGAATCGAAAGCTCAGGGGGAAGAGTGTTGACAACCATTAGATCAGCTGCAGAGGAGGAAATATGGACTGTTGAATCTCACGTCCAGGCACACAGGATAGCGTGCAAGAGGGAACATATCTCAACGATCAGATCTGAGCATGTGGACCAACAACCATTGGAGCCAGGGAACGTGCACAAGATTTAAAACCTTTAGAGTTGCACATGAGTGTGGACATAACGAAATGCCAAGTCCTGAAATCATCAGGACCCTCCATCGTCCCGAAATCATCAGGACTGTCCATCGTCCTGAAATCATCAAGACCATCCATCGTCAGAGGACATGTGTTAGTATATCAACCATTCGCTGACTTGCGACTCAGGAGAGTCAAAAGGGAAAATTGCGAGAACTCGCGAAAGGATCACAGTTGTTGTTCGTTCCGAAATCATCAGGACTGTCCATCGTAAAGGAGGACATGCAGCGAGAGATCGACATTTCACTGACTTCTGACTCGGAGGATTCAAAGGTTGAGTCGCGAGAACTCGTGAAACACGAAATCACAATTTGATCTGAGCTGTTAGATCTAGAGGAGCGTGAACCGTCGGATTTGGGCACTTCAAAATATCGACATTTCGGGATTCGGGAATGTGAAGGAGGTTGTGACTTGGAGGTTGCAAGTCGCTAAATCTCCAAATCTTCAGAACCGTCCATCGGAAGGGACGTGTGGCGAGAGATCAACATTTCAATGACTTGCAGGAGGGAAAATTCAAAGGGGGAAATCGTGAGAACTCGCGAGGCTCGAGTTCGGGATTTGATAATGGCCATCAGATCTATAGGAGGGATCTGAGTTGTCAGATCTGAAGCAACGGGAGTTCCCGATACATGAAATCCCCATGCGATCTGGGCCGTTAGATCGTGGAAGAATCGAGACCATTGATATGTGGCTAGGAGATATCGACATTTCAGATATCGAGAGAGGGGAGTTGAGTGACCCTCCAACTTCATGAAATGCAAAGTACCGATAAGAGCTTGAGTTTGAGCCCCAGGTCAGAGCCGGTGGTCATATGAAGGAGGAGCCAACAAGTGCTAGGCCCCTGTCGGGATTTCAGAGAGAACCTAGGCCGTCGATTTAGAAGGAGCTGATCTGGTCCGTAGATACGAAGGACGCAGATTTGAATTTGGATGTTATCGTCAAGATCGTGAGATCGATGATCCTGTGTCATTGCGGGGATAGAAGTTGTGAGGAGTTTAAGGAATCGAGGGCGGGTTGCAATTTGAACCTTGGTTTCATCAGGAGGGCACGTGGAGGCTCGAGGAGCATTGCGGGCCCAAAAGTCCAAAAGTGGTTTAACTGCAAACCGCTTGTGGCTGCGCCTGCAATTGCGTGGTCATCGCCAAGGTCACATCAAGAAGGGGATTAGTTTGAGAAGAGTTAGCGCCTGTTTGGTGTTGCGGTTCGAACAATGCTCAGGAGAGAAGCCACATGTCTCATACGACCTACGCATTTGGGGAAAGGACCCGCGTAAGTGGATTTGGGGTCTAGCAGAGACCCAAAGAGTCAATCAGACTCARTTTCTTGATTGATCCTAGAYCGGGAGGTCACGCARCCCTTAGGAGGGAAGGGGGGTYTGCATCAAAATCATTCATGCAATGGTTGTATAACCTCTACTACCAAATTAGACTGGTTCTAGTAGTAGGTTTAACGTTGAATAGGCATGAATATGGGAAAGCAATACAACTGGTAACTTGTAATGGAATATTATTAGAGAAACAAGGCAATCACCTTTCCCATATTCATTGATGTCATTGCCTCAATAAGATTGGTATAATACAGGTAATAAGCCAATTAGTCTTAATATTCATACTGTATCTTCCTAATAATGATACCACTCTAATCATACAAAAGCTTCATAGTGAGTTCGATAAGCTGTAGATACGATTTTTGCTTTGAGTGCCAAATCACGTAGTTTCCATAACATGAGCTTAGTATGATTCCAGGAATTGTGTTGTTTAGTGATGTTTGGTATAGGCTAAGAATAGAAACAAGAATGGTCACAATAAGGTGTGAGGAGCATTCTTAGAGTAGTGTGCCCTTGGTCAAAGTCATAGGAAAATTGTTAGAATTAGGGAAAAATAGAAACAAATAATGCCTTTTTATTTTTCTGTTCACAAGATCAACATATATGAGAAAATAAATAAACAAATCCAAATTAAATTCTGAGTATAAACAAAATTTATGAGTGAAAAGAAAAACCTCAAGCTTACCTCCTGATCTAAGAAAGATGTACCTGTCACATGTGTGGATGAAAACCTTTATAATATGCTCAGAAATAGTTTTAGGTTCATGGATCAAACCTCTAGGGTTCGATCTCTATCATAAGGACTTAGGAACAATTTTTCCAAGGTATAGACCATCACAAGACAACTGCAGCAAATAAAACTCAGATCATAAATTGTTACACCAAATGGGGAGGCTACACCAACAAACTCAGATCTGAAACTGTTACATCAAATGGAGAGGCCGCACCAACAAAACTTAGATCTAAAACTGCTACATCAAATAGAGAGGCCGCACCAACAAACAAAACTCAGATCTAAAACTGTTACATCAAATGGAGAGGCCGCACCAACAAAACAAAACCCAGATATGAAAAGATAGTCCAAAAAGGAGGCCGCACCATCATCAAGAGAGAACAACTGAGTTAGCCGCAACAAATATGAGAGTGAGGACTGAGTGAGTGTGAGAGTAATAGAATGCTAGAGGGTAGGGTATTATTTATAGTTAGTGAGAGGGGTTAGGGCAATTTAAAATTATAATTAAATATTGAAATTTAATTAATATAAATATTAATATTAATTATAAAAACCCTAAACACATATAAAACCCCAATCACATAAATAAAACCTCAATCACATAAAACAATGAGGGGGTACCTTTTAATACAAAGTCAAGGGGGGGTCCATAATGGAAAAACATTTCCACATGAGTCTCATAATGACCTATAAACTTTATCATCACTGCATAAGGGGGTCCATCAACAATGTGGTCATGTCCATCTTCATAGGAACTCCTAGGTCTCATGGACCATCCCAGGAGAGAGGAAGAGGATCACACATCAACACATCTTGGTATTACACCAAGATCTACCTCTTCAAAGACCAGGTTGCCACATAACACATATGGGGGCCTCAAAACACATCTAGGATCTTATCCACCAAGGTACAAGAACAAGTATCAACCCATGCATTAGGCAAGGGTTCCCTGGAACACATATAGGGGCCCTAGAACACATATAGGGTCTTATATCAACCACCAAGGAAAACATCCAAGGAACAATCCAAGCACTGAGCAAAGATTCCCTAGAACACATCCAAGGGCCCTAGACACATCTAGTGACTTATATCAACCACCAAGGAACATTTCCATGGATCAATCCAAGCACTAAGCAAGGATGATCCCTTAGGAACCTACCATTTGGATGACATTTTCTTCCCAGAAGGAAGTGAGAAGATGCCTAAAGTTCCTAATGATGGATCTAATCAACGTTGGGTTTCCCCCAAATATATTTTTCTAAAGACTGGTTCACACTTCTCATTAGCTAATTCAATACATATTGATACCTTTTTATAAAAGAAGGATGTTAAGGAAAGTGTTTTTTAGCTTAATATTGTTTCGGTGGAAGCTCTAACCCCATCATAACCCAAAAAATCACTCCCTTTGACCTAATTTGTCCTCTAGTTTATGATGGTTATATTGAGTCTTGTACTAAAGAGAGGAGATGCTAGAACCATGTTATTCTAATTGAGATAGATAGCCATACTACTTATCTTCCATCTTGTACCAAAGGAGTAAAATCATATCATTACATAAAGGAGGACCGTTTTGAGGCAGAGAGATAGTGAGATTGCAATGAACTATTTGGAGGTCCAGACATCATGAGATTGCAGTACACCTGAGTTGAAATGACCGTTTGAGGCGGAAATATGTGAGATTGTAGTGCACCCTTTGGAGTGTCATATCAGATCAGATTATGATTAGGGTTATATTCTATATTTTTTGGGAAGGGGTGGAGATCAGAAAATGTGTTGCAAAGAGAGCATCATTTGCATTCATTTTTCCTTTGATTGAATTGCTCAGATATAAACTCAAAGAAAAATAGTTTTAATCAATTTTGGAGAGCTTGGGTTTATGATGTCCAAAATGAACAAAAGTGATCTTTACCAGGTGGCGTGTATCATGTTTAAGTACATCCAAAATTCCTCCATTCTAATGCGACTTCCCACACATGGGAATTTGGAGATATTTTGAAGTTGCTCAATAATGTAGTTGAAGATTTTCAAAATGGTGCAACTTTTGTCATTGTGGACAAAGTTCAGAACCCTAGGGACAATAGTCCAACTCGTCTTTTCCAAGATAATGGAGGTGGAATGGATCTCGATTGCATGCGAAAATGTATGAGCTTGGGTTACTAAGTGAAAACTAATAGCACAACTATAGGACGATATGGAAGTGGATTCAATACAAGTACGATGAAATTAGGTGCAAATGTGATTGTTTTCAGTCACTTTGCTCATGGAATCCCTTTTACACAAAGTATTGGGATCCTTTCTTACATATTTTTGAGGAGAATTATTCATAGCTATTAAGGAATTCAGTTCTTTATGAGTATCATATTGTATATTCCCATCAATAGAGTCCAAAATAAATCTAGAAAAGAATTAGAAACAAAAATTACATGAAGAGCAGATAGGATGTCCTCAACTTGAGATCTCTCTCCTCCATCGTGGCCTCTGTGGTGATGAATAAATATTTCCATTAAGACAAAGGTGAAGAAAATTTTAAGTACCCCACAATCCCAACAATGTACACAGGTGGTTGGGTATGTTACAATTGGTACCAGAGCCAAGATTACAACACTAGGGGTTGTATGGGCTCAAGGGAAATGAATGACAATGCTTTTGGTGTTTAACACTTAAAAACAAATAAGAAAAAAATATGCTCAAATCCTTTCCGCCTCAAACGGTCATTTCAACTCGGGTGTACTGCAATATCATGATGTCTGGGCCTCCAAACAGTTCATTGAAATCTCTCTATCTCTCCGCCTCCAAATTGTCCTTTAAATTTGGGTGCACTGCAATCTCATAATCTCCAAGCCTCCAAATGGTCATAATGTTCATTTCAATAGGTTCCATTCCTCCAAATATATTGTCACCAGACCTAGAGCTCGACGTAGACCATGACCTAGACCACCACATAGAGATAGATATAGATTTAGATGTTGACCTAGAGCTTGATGTAGACCATGACATAGACCCTGCTGGGCCCTTCATTTTAGGGAAATAATTGCGCAAGTTTTGATTAAGCATGAGTTGCKCAAACTTCATCAGAGGTTGAAAGAAAAGAATAACATAAAGCGGTTGCGGGAGCTAGCACAACACCARCTAAGMAAAAAACAGATGCAATAGAACAAGAAAGCGAGCAAGCTGAACATAAAGACATAACCCAACTATATATAGGGCTGAATATAATTGTGAGAGGGTTGGATTCGAGTTAGCATATCAGGCTGTTGTTATTGTTCAACCAATYCRTCGATTGGTTGAGGGTCGCGTTGATGTATTAGGCTACTATCATGTTTATCAGAGTCATCCAAGGTTTTGGGATTAGCTATTGAAACTCGATGTAAGAGASAACCCAGAGTYTGTACTGAACATTTCTATGTAGTTTTGAGCTTGTAATGAAGGAAAGATTTGGAAGCTAATATGAAGGAGAACCAAATTTTCAAAATATGATGTGTCTTTATATGTTTACTTATGCATTACATTGTTCTTTTATGATTATGAGTTMTGTCTGATKGTTCTATGGTTAATCGCTGTTTATAACGTAAGTAGGTTCAATTCTTGCAGTTAGGTATTCCAGATTTGATGCTACCTCTTGCACAAGAACACGAATGAGTTTCGAATGATCTATGGATCCTCCTTAGAATTTTCCCTACCCTTCCCTATCTATCTGTCTCAACAACGCTTCGGGTGAGACTTATTCTCTTCGAAGGAGATGAAAATGCCAGCGCTCTAGACTACATGGTACCTTTTGTTCGTAACCTGAGAAGGACCCTGTTCTGACAAAATTCACGCCAAAAAAATGGTTCCGTTGTCAGGACACGTGGAAAAAGGGAACCTTTAGAAAGAATGCTACCGCCGATCCACAGATCTAGTATCGATCAATGGTGGAAAATAAACTGTGACGCCTTCATATGGAAAGAAGCAAAACCAAGAAGAAAATCAGTGGGAACTACTAGGGAAGCAATCTTTTACTCAGAAAGATCAAGTGACCAGTATGAGATTTTTTCGGTTAAATTCTCGGAAGCTTTTTTTCATTGGATCAAGAGACTCCAAGAAGCTCCAGAGTTCCAGAGTTGGATCAAGAAGATCTGCGCGTGGGATACTGATAAGTTAGCAACACTCCACAGGCTGGATTTCCCAGTCACACGAGCTGTGGATTTTTGGGTTAGCACCACGATAGAAGGATACACAATTGAATTTGCAGCTGAGAACCACCAGTCCTTCTCGCGAGTAGAGGAAATTTTCAAGAAAGGCGCAAGGGGAAGAATTTTAAGAGAGATCCCCCTGTGGATTAAGACTTTCTTGGTAGAAGAAGGGATGTTGAGTATATCCCCAATCCAGATGGAAGCGTAAACACCCTCGCTTGGGGTAGGGTGAGACGGGGTGAAAAGTCATGGCATGAGAGAGGGGAAATGTTCTTTGACAAATGGGGGGCGACAACAAGAAATAGACTCGAGAGATGAGTGAGCCTTGAAGAGAGCCGCCATAGTTGAGAAGTGGTGGCGTGGAGAGATCAAGAAAGCCGCAAGACAATCTGAAAAGCTGAGGAAAGAAGAAGGATCAGGAGAAATAGAGGAAAGACAGATGAAAGAATTGTAGAGAATGAAAAGACAGGAACAACTGGTTAGTCAAAGATTGAACAAGAGAGAAGCAAGAAGAGAAAGAAGTCCCCAGGAGGCAGGACAAGAAGGAGGAAGCATAGACATAAGAGAAGAATAAGCCGACATGAATCGTGGAGGAGAAAGAGAAGATTCAACCCCGATGACAAGAGAAATTGGGAATCTGACCGAAGAGATCGCCCCAGTGGTAGCTAACAAGACCCCCCAGATCAAAGAAAACTTCCCTGAAGCCAACCCCGAATCACCCATACCCCAAGTGCCTCCTATACAACCAGCAAGTTCGACACTACCTTTTCATGCAAGTTCTATTCCAGTATAATTAGCTAACCAGTCACAACCAGGAAGTGCGAATACAAGGAGAATATTGGGATCCCTTGGTAGATCGCAAGCATGAACGTTAGGGTTCATATTGATAGCAACAACATGATCAACAATGGCCAGCCATGTGGGAGGCTCGATTGATAGATACCCAAAATTTTGGGGTAAGGGAGACAAAGACGTTGAACAACACTAGTTCTTGTGCGAAGCAATCTGGAGATCCAGAGGGACTCCGAATGCAAATAAGCACGAAGACCATTGAGTTCTAGACTACCTTGAGATGTCGCTCTCTCAAGTGGTACATGAAGACCATTGAACCAGGCATGCCAGGCACGAAAGGTCAAGCGTTCACACTTGACCAAGTATGAACAAGGTTCATAACATAATTCAAACTACCTCGGTCGGAAAAACAAGCTCTGTCTCAGTTGCGCGAAATCTAGTAGAGGGAAGGAGAATCGGCCTGGGAATACAGTCAGAAGTTTAAAGATGCCATAGGGAGGTTGTCACACCCAATACATGAAGAACATCAAAGAGAGTGGTAAATTCAGGGACTACTACCCCTGACTTGGATTCCGCTAACACAACAATGAATAGCCACATTAATAGACGCCTTGGAACAATCAATGAAGATTGAAGCCATGGCGGGATACCTTAGGAGCTTGAGAGTAACCCAACCCCCAATAGATGCGAATTTAGTGCAACTACAAGGGCATATATCAACACTTACAGAAAATATTCAGTAGCTGACGATACCTAGACCAGGACGACCACATGTTTGGTGCACTGGATGATATACAAAAGGTCATTTGGCGACTGAATGTCTACGAATGAGAGGAATGGGACCTCCTCAGAACCTGATGATAACCCCACCAAGACCTACAGGAGGAGTTGCACAAGTATCGATGAACCCATCATTCCACCACTCCACCCCATATCACACTTTCCCAGGAGGACAAGCAACACCAACAAAAAAATATTATGAGATCTGCTGAATCCACGGGTATGGACCAAGACAGTTCCCCATCATGCAGAAATATTCGATAGTACCAAACACAATACACTGTGATTTCTGCGCATCCACCATGCATACCACTAATCAATGTAGAGAGTTGGACGCTCTTGCAGACATGCTAGACCAAACAACATTTAGGGTGAATGAAAACCCTCAGGTACCAGGAAGAGGTCGAGGATCTGGAGGAGACTTCAGAGGAGGAAGAAATGGAGGAAGAGGACCGAGAAGATGTTACAACTGTGATGAACATGGTCACTTGGATAGAGATTGTCCTCATCCAAGGCGACCATAGTGCTCTCATTGTAGAACCAACGAACATGCAATCGAAGACTGCCCAGAGCGAATTGCAAAGTGGGAAGATAGGGTGCGACAAAGAGGAACTAACCTCATCAGTTCAGAGATCAAGAGGATATCTAAAGGACAATGTCCCAACCTTAATATCGTTACTCGAGGAGGAGTGAAGATAGGATCTGATGCTGATACTCTACCTCAGATTCATAAAGCAACACCTAAAGAAGACATGTATGACCCCCTAAAGAAAAAACTATTCTTTAAAGATTCCATAGAAGTATTCCAGAATATTCCTAACCGTGAAATGCAAGAGAACGCCCCTCAACCAGTTTCATACCCTAGAATGACGCAAGCCCCTACTTCACCCCCTACATCCAGAAACCCTGTAGTCATACCAAGACAGCATGAGAAACATCAAAACACAGTTGACCTCTGGTTTCAACTATTCTTTGACATTCTGGGGAATGATAAACTAACAGAGAAGTTGCACAATGCACTATACCTAGTCTTAGGAACTGAAGAAACCTCAGAAGCAAGGATTCGGGTTAACCTTCCTGAGAAGAGTACTCAGAGAGTCCAACAAAGAAAAGTAAGAATCGAAAAAGAATTCCGATTGGTAGCCCAGTTAGACGAGTTTGAAATTAAGGACGTCATGTTAGACCTAGGGTCATATGTGAACATTCTGTCCAAGAAGACCTGGGAAGCCTTAGGAAAACCGAGACTGACATATTCCCCAATTCAGTTAAGAATGGAAAACCAATACTGTATCTTTCCCATAGGAAGACTGAAGAAGGTGGGAATCAATGTAGCAAGATTAAAAACAATGGCTGAATTTGAAGTCATTGAGATCATGGGAGACAAGGACCCCTACCCTGCGCTACTTGGCATCGATTGAGCCTATGAAAACTATGGAATAATTGACTTAAAGAAATACACCATGACTTTTGAAGCTGAGGGAATTAAGGCACTTCAACCTTTGGACCCATATGTAGGACCCAAGTACACAGAACCAACAAAAAATAATATGGAAGGAGAATACCTATACCAGTTGTACATCGTAACAACTGGGACAAGAAACAACTACATAAACCCCACTACGGATGGATCAGTGAGCTGGCGAAGTATATAGTCAACATATGAAGATTCAGAATTGGATTTTGATAGTTGGAAACAAGGTTTACATGAAATATTCTCAAGAAGATGCACAACTATCAGAATGACCAGATGGGTTGGGACTGATGTCAAAAAACACCCAGTATACAATGGCACCTCAGATCTAGACAAATTTTTGCAGAATATGGAAGAAACTATAGGATAAGATCAAAGAATCCCGGTACTAGATATAGCTTTCTAGAACACCCCCGCCAGATGGTGGGCCACTCACAAAGCTGCACTCAGAACTTGGGACGAGGTGAAGCAAGCTCTCAAGTACATGTTTTGGAACATGGAGCAGTTAGAACCAAAAATGCAGACGTATCTCCCCATCGCGCAACTGTTCAGTGGAAAATCAGACCCCAGGATACACATTCAACAGTGCGTGGCATAGTGGTAGGCTGAGGAGATACCCTCTCACCTATGGATTCAGGTATTTCCCCATTCTCTAGGACCAATCCCAAAATCTAGGTTCATACATGAGGAAACCAGAAGACAGAATAGAGATTGGCAAACACTGACAACTCAATTTTGCAAAGGCTTCTCCTTTACAAGTAAGAACCCTGAACTTGAACTAGTCCTGCAAAAGATTAGAGAACTTATTTTTACAGCCAATCATGATAAGAGATAAGACTTGGTAGTGTGTCCCAAGAATACCCAAGAACTTCAGACTAAACTCCACTTACCCTTGATCGAAAATCCCATAGAATGTTATCAGATTAGAAAATCTTCAGAAATCCCAGACGAATTAGAAGAACTGAGAAACCTAGCCATCAAAGAGACCGAGGGGAACAAAGAAATCCAAAACACCATACCTAGC
>SNQJ01S0045809.1:22605-43479 GCA_010110895.2 Picea sitchensis
TAGTGAGTAGCAACCTAAATGTTCTATAGTGTTTCTTCTCCCTTATTTTCTTTCCCGACTACATACTTATTTATAGTATACACCCCCAAAACCCCCGATCAAAATACATTCACCAGGTCTTTTTACCCAAATCCCAAATAATGTTCCACATATTCTCCATCGTGAAAACATCGCTAAATTATTTTAGTGTTCTCCGAGGCTATAGTGTAATATGGATTCTTATGTGCCCATCTGATAAAAGGCAATGCAACATTAATGAGATTTTTCCACCTTGAAGCCATCCAATTGTTAGAATATCAACACATTTTGACTCCATCCAATTGTTAGCACACATGTATGTTTTTTAAGCCATTCAATTGTTAGTGTATCGACACGTCGTTAGTGTATCAACATGTGTATAATGACAACTATAATAGAGTTTAATATAATTATATAGTCTTAAATCAAGTGTAATTCGATGTCAACCAATTTGGGAAGATTTAAATTATAAAATCTAACTATATGTAAACCGTGCCATTCTATCACATTGATCAATAAAACATAAATAAATTATAAAATATGATAAATTGTTCTGAACTTATTTCTAAAATATATTCTAAACTAATAATGTTTTCAAAATGATCAAGTTTGATATACTACAAAGTAAGTAGTAATATGATAGTGAGTGTTAAGCGTCCTCCATAAGAATATTATGAATAAAAAAATTTAACAACTATTTGAAACATTAAAATGACATATTCCCATTCCAAACTTTATAAATGTGTAAAATTTTGAACAAATATTTATGTCACTTGAAAATTCATAGCCCTCATGATAATATGATATTTAAAAATACAATGAATATGATATTTACTTATCTTGAATGATATGATGTGAAAATCTAATTAACCCCTATACATCAAGAATTTGGCTAATCTAAAGCAATCTTCATAAATCAAGTAATGTGAGACTCTAAATTAACCACTATCTCTTAATCATTTGGCAAATCTTAAGAACTCCTCACAAATATTTTCCAAAATGTAAAGTGACGAGTTCCAAGTTTTAGGGTGAGGTTCAGTCCCAATGCTATGGGAAAAATTCATGAAGAGTGCTTATTTAAAAAAGATAAAAAATTGAATTTAATGTGATGCAGTTATTTAATTAATTATGCCGAAGGCATATATTAGGGTTAAGTTTTTTTAGAAAACTTGTTAATCAATTGACAGGTTTTCTAAAACCATCCCTTCGAAACTGTCAGCAATCAATTAGAAATATTTAATTTGTTTTCACATCTAGTGGTCTATCACGTATTGTCACCTCACACCTCCACCACCTCACCGCTACCAACTGGCCAACATGTCGCTTCATCTCGCTTGCTCGTGTCCGATCCCCACTCCCTCCAATCCTCCACTTACTACTTCATATTTATTGCTCGTGTTTGATCCCCACTCCTTCCAATCCTCCATTTCCTACTTCATCTTTCCTGCTCGTGTTCGATCTCCACTCCCTCCAATCCACGCTCTAGGGAAAGAATTTATTTGCTTTGTGGCTTGGCCTCTTTTCTCTTGGCGTTTGACCCTTTTTTTTCGGTCAATTCTATCTATGAAAACTCGAGTCTTATGCCTGAAAAAAGTGCTCTGTTTCCTGAAAATCAACCACTCTCGCGTCTAAATAAAATCCCATACTAATACCAAATCTAGGGAGCAGGGAAATTAACAAGAAGGAAATTTGTCCTGCTCGGGCTTTTATGACCACTAAGTACCTATTTGAGAAATTGCAACCATGAGTTTCATATATATCTTCTATTTTCGTAACATTGAATATGCAATTGGAATCTATTCAGCTATAGTTATTGAACAACAAAATACTCAGTGAAGTGAGAGTGTCTTTCTCCCCGAAGACATCGACCGTCTAGAAACGCAATTTGCACTGCAGTCCACACTCAATGAGGATTCCATGAGAGGTAATATTTTCTACTTAATATCCTTTTAATGTGATATTGCTCTCGCTCCAGGAAATCAACAATGGTTATGCGAATTAATACACGCATTTTAATGTGATATTGTCGTCGCTCAAGGAAATCAACAATGGGTATGTGAATTAATATGCGCATAGATGATGATGAATTTTGTTGATGGGTGTGAAGCCCTGAATGAGTCATGTTCCGGTTTCTAACAGACTGGTACTGGTTTTGTTGGGATTCCCTGAAATATCATCTAGTACTCGTTTTGTTGGGATCGCCTGAAATATCATTAGAGGAAGACATGGATCCTGGTCTTGCCACTGCCATACTCTGAAAATTTTATTTTTCTTCTTCGATATAGAAAAATATTGCAATCTTTCCATCTCTCTGTGCAACCTCTGGAAATTTTCTTCCTTTGCTTTGATATAGAAAAATATTGCAATCTTTACTGATGTGATGTCATGTACTATTAACAATTCACAAATTTATATCTTACATTCAAACACATTTGTTCAGGCCAATAAAAGGTTTTAAATGTAGCGAAGGGTAGCATATTTGTTATGGTTGCGTTTATTAATGGGGTGACGAGATTTTGGGTGGCTTCAAGTTTACGTGGCGACCATGCATCCGCCTACCACATTTCCTACCATCTTAGTTATGTTTTCTCTTGCTCACATATGGAAAATGGAGAGTCCCAAGTGTCATCATTTTAAGAAACTGTCACCTTATAATTTATGAGTAAACTGTAGATGGACCAAAATATTATTAAGCAATTGGGGTTTTGGTATTTTCATATGTTTGGACTTCGAAAGATATTTAATTATTAAGGTAACAATTGTTTCCTAAAAAGGTTAAAATTACTTTGATACAATGGGATTTTTATGTTGAAGGCATATATTAGGGTTAGGTTTTCTAAAACCATCCCTTTGAAACTGTCAACAATCAATTCAAACTATTTAATTTGTTTTCACCTCCAATGGTCTGTCACATGCTGTCACCTCACACCTCCATCGCCTCACCACTACCAACTAGCCAACATGTTGCTTCATCTCACTTTCTCTTGTTCGATCCCCACTCCCTCCATTTCCTACTTAATATTTTTTGCTCATGTTCGATCCCCACTCCCTCCAATCTACGCTCTAGGGCACAAATTTCTCTGCTTTGTGGCTTGGCGTCTTTTCTCTTGGCATTTGACCTTTTTTGTTCGATCTATTTTTTCTGTGAAAAATCGAGTCTTCTGCTTGAAAAAAGTGCTTTGTTTCCTGCAAATCAACCACTCTCGTGTCTAAATAAAATCCCATACTAAGACCAAATCTAGGGAGCAGGGAAATTAACAGGCAGGAATGTCCTGCTCGGGCTTTTCTGACCACTGAGTACCTATTTCAGAAATTGCAAGTATGAGTTTCATATCTATCTTCTATTTTCGTAACATTGAATATGCAATTGGAATCTGCTAAGCTACAGTTATTGACTAGCAAAATACTCAGTGAAGTGAGAGTGTCTTTCTCCCCGAAGACATCGGCCATCTAGAAACGCGATTTGCACTGCAATCCATACTCAATGAGGATTCCATGAGAGGTAATATTTTCTACTTAATATCCTTTTAATGTGATATTGCTCTCGCTCCAGGAAATCAACAGTGGGTATGTGAATTAATACGCGCATTTTAATGTGATATTGTCGTCACTCAAGGAAATCAACAATGGGTATGTGAATTAATACGCGCATAGATGATGATGAATTTTGTTGATGGGTGTGAAGCCCTGAATGAGTCATGTTCCGGTTTCTAACAGACTGGTACTGGTTTTGTTGGGATTCCCTGAAATATTAGCTGGTACTCATTTTGTTGGGATCGCCCGAAATATCATTAGAGGAAGACATGGATCCTGGTCTTGCAGCTGCCATACTCTGAAAAAATTATTTTTCTTCTTATATAGAAAAATATTGCAATCTTTCCATCTCTATGTGCAACCTCTGAAAATTTTCTTCCTTTGCTTCGATATAGAAAAATATTGCAATGTTTACTGATGTGATGTCATGTACTGTTAACAATTCACAAATTTATATCTTACATTCAAACACATTTTTCAGGCCAATAAAAGGTTTTAAATGTAGTGAAGGGTAGCATATTTGTTATGGTTGTGTTTATTAATGTGGTGACGAGATTTTGGGTGGCTTCAAGTTTACGTGGCGAGCATGCATCCGCCTACCACATTTCCTACCATCTTAGTTATGTTTTCTCTTGCTCGCATATGGAAAATGGAGAGTCCCAAGTGTTATCATTTTAAGGAACTGTCATCCTATAATTTATGTGTAAACCGTAGATGGACCAAACTATTATTAAGCAATTGGGGTTTTGGTATTTTCATATGTTTGGGCTTCGAAAGATATTTAATTATTAAGGTAACAATTGTTTCTTAAAAAAGGGTTAAAAGTACTTTGATACAGTGGGATTTTTATGTTGAAGGCATATATTAGGGTTAGGTTTTCTAAAACCATCCCTTTGAAATTGCCAACAATCAATTCAAACTATTTAATTTCTTTTCACCTCCAATGGTCTGTCACATGCTGTCACCTCACACCTCCATCACCTCACCACTACCAACTAGCCAACATGTTGCTTCATCTCGCTTGCTCTTGTTCGATCCCCACTCCCTCCAATCCTCCATTTCCTACTTAATCTTGTTTTCTTGTGTTCGATCCCCACTCCCTCCAATCCACGCTCTAGGGCACAGATTTCTCTGCTTCGTGGCTTGGCCTCTTTTCTCTTGGAATTTGACCTTTTCTGTTCGATCTATTTTTTCTGTGAAAAATCGAGTCTTCTGCCTGAAAAAAGTGCTTTGTTTCATGCAAATCAACTACTCTCGTGTCTAAATAAAATCCCATACTAAGACCAAATCTAGGGAGAAGGGAAATTAACAGGTAGGAATGTCCCGCTCGGGCTTTTCTGACCACTGAGTACCTATTTCAGAAATTGCAAGCATGAGTTTCATATCTATCTTCTATTTTCGTAACATTGAATATGCAATTGGAATCTGCTAAGCTACAGTTATTGACCAACAAAATACTTAGTGAAGTGAGAGTGTCTTTCTCCCCAAAGACATCGACCATCCAGAAACGTGATTTGCACTACAGTCCATATTCAATTAGGATTCCATGAAAGGTAATATTTTCTACTTAATATCTTTTTAATGTGATATTGCTCTCGCTCCAGGAAATCAACAATGGGTACATGCTATGAGGGTGAGGGGTGGGGCAATATTAGAGTAAATGGGGTGGGGCAATATTAGAGTAAATGCATTTACTCTAATATTGCCCTCGCCCCACCCTCATAATGAGGGTGCATTTACTCTAATATTGCCCCACCCCCCATCTGAATTAATATGTGCCTTTTAATGTGATATTGTCGTCGCTCAAGGAAATCAACAATGGGTATGTGAATTAATACACGCATAGATGCTGATAAATTTTGTTAATGGGTGTGAATCCATGAATGATTCATGTTCTAGTTTCTACAGACTTGTACTGGTTTCGTTGGGCTTCCCTGAAATATAATTTGGTACTGGTTTTGTTGGGCTCGCCTGAAATATTATTGGAGGAAGACATGGATCCTGGTCCTGACGCTGCCATATCTCTGTGCAAACCCTAGAAAATTTCTTCTTTTGATTTGATATAGCAAAATATTGCAATCTTTCCATCTCTCTGCAACCTTTGAAAATTTTCTTCTTCTGCTTCGATATAGAAAAATATTGCAATCTTTACTAATGTGATGTCATGTACTATTAACAAGTCACAAGTTTATATCTCACATTCAAACACATTTGTTCATGCCAATAAAAGGTTTTAAATGTAGCGAAGGGTAGAATATTTTTTACAGTTGTGTTTATTAATGGGGTGACAAGAGTTTGGGTGGCTTTGAGTTTACGTGGAGAGCATGGAACCGCCTACCACATTTCCTACCATCCTAGTTTTTTTTGGTCTTGCTCGCATACGGAAAATGGAGAGTCCCAAGTGTCATCATTTTAAGGAACTGTCACCCTATAATTTATGTGTAAATTGTAGATGGACCAAAATATTGTTAAGCATTTGGGGTTTTGGCATTTTCATATGTTTCAACTTCGAAAGATATTGAATGCTTAAGGTAACAATTGTTTCCTAAAAGGTTTAAAAGTACTTTGATACAATGGGATTGTAAGAGGACAATTTTAGTTAGACAGACGCAGGAGCATCTGAGTTACGTCGACGCACCTGCTCGAGAGCTCAACCAAGAAGAAAAGGTAAGGGATTTTCTTTTTGCGTCTTTTTCTATAAATTAAGGTTTGAGATCAGAATTGTTTTATTAAAAGTTGCTTCTCAAGGTTTGCCTTTTTCCTCAATTATTGCAAATTCATTTTATTTTGTGATTTGTCTTTGTATGGAAAATTCAGCTCGGTTTTTGTAAATGTCAGGACCTCTTTTGAGTGTTTTTTCCATTATTTTTGATTTTTTTTTTTTCTAAATTAAACCAATTAATTTGATGGAATTATAACTGATTATCACTAGGAATTCAATTAAAATAATTTTGTGTTATTTTGATATGGCTAAGGTTTATGTTAAATATATTTGTTGAGGTTGAAGTCAATACTATGACAAAGTCCCAGTGCTTGGTTGTTTCTTAGATTGCCTTCAAAATTTGTTGGCAAATTAGTTATACTTTTAGGACTGCTAATTGAAATTCTCCCAGAGACTACCAAGGAACCAAAACTTTCTTATAAGTGTAGACACCTTGCGATCCTTTATGATCCTGAAAATATCAACTATAATTATCTGTTGAGAATGTTGTAAATCTTTTTAAATCAACTAAAATGTGATTTAAAAAATGAATTACATGGCCTTGTTTTTTCTGTTGGATAATTTGATGTAAGCAATCTGAAATAATATATTATATTTTTGGGAGATATGTAGTCAAATATATTACTCTAAAATATTTCATATGTTGGAAATGGAATGACTATTTGGGAAATCATTAAAATATTTATTAAAGAAATGGAAAATCATCAAAGTACTTATTAAATAAAAGGAAAAGAAATACAAAATACACTAAAATTAATTTTGACTTATCCAAGCAATTTAAGGGATTCCTGAAATGGGTCGTAAGTGAAATAAAACTTATCCTAATTTAACAAAGTATGAAATAGCTCTTAAAGTCCTTTTATTCATATTCATTAGTTTTTGTTTTTGTTTTGTTACATTTCATTTCCTTGCATCGATGTGAAGTTAATCAAGTAAACAGAGGTCTTGATTTTATCATTTACTTAAGCTCTAAAGTGAATGTTTTTGTATTGATTGGAGTGCATGATTTGATTTTCCTCTTGCAGACTAGGGTGTTTTTCCATTCTATTGTTCGCTTTTTCATTGTCTTTATAAACTATGGGTAAGTGTGTAGGATTATTATGTGTATTTTTCCTAAAAAAGGAAATTTTCAAAATAATATCAATATCTCCTATCTCAGCAAAACGTAAAAAATAGAGAACATAAAAGGCTGCCCTTTCCACATAATGAAAAGTAAGGGAAATGGAGACAAACCCTAAATTGTATTGTGAAACCTACTACATTGGGAAAAAAAAGGCAAGGCCAAAAATTCTAAAATACTTTTAAAAAACTTAAAACCTAAATTAATTTAGTAGACCCAAATCAACTTATTAGTAGACCTAAATTAACTTATTCTACTAAGTTCCGCATCTTTAGAAAGATTTTTAACATATCTGCTCAAGTATGTTGAGAAAAATGTGTTGAGATCATAAATAGATCATGAATCTATTGAACACTTTAGCAAACCATAATCCATAGTAAACCTTGAACATAAATATTACATAAAGATATGAAAACTTCCTCAATTTACTTCGGCATTTTCATTCTCCCGTTTAGGAAATATACTAATATTTAATACTAGCATACCCCTGAAGTGGGGGAAAGAAAATGTCGAATTGTCGTGGTGATTACAATGTGGAAAGAGAGGAGGTGTTTCTTTTGGATAAAATATGAGTAATGAATAGAGGATCCATTCAACAACTACATTTGTTTCTTATTCATTAGTACGCAGACGGTAGTTGTGTATAGTGCCCCCAAAAATAAGATTCCACCAAGTTGATCATAAATGGACATATGATGAGAGGAATATTAGATTAAGAGGGAATTGGGGTGATTATTACTTATTGGTACATTTTCATGGGTAGTTGATACAACTTAAGCAAAGTGTGAATAAAATTGGGTGAGATGGGATCAATAGGTTAGAGTGCACAAAAACCAAAGAAGATGTTGCTCGCTCGCACATATGCTATAATTGATGGTCATTTTAGTTGGCCCATCTCGAATGATAAATTAACCTCTCCACAATATTTTAACACATTCATGTTACTTGTAAACATTCAATGACAATGTGTTGATACCTCGAGTATGAATTGACATTAAATTCCCCTCTAGATGAAATTCTTTTATTACTCATGTGATTGTTAGATGATTCACCTCCAATTAAATATAATTTAATACTGGTAACTCTTTCATGGGAAATAGAATCCAAGAAACTTCAACTAATCCTATCCCTAAACAAGTTATCAAAAATTATTTTCATTTAAGAAATATACAATGTAGATTAGTTTGTAGGTTCCTTTTGTTAAGACATGTTCTCATGGTTCAATCTCATTCTATTTTAGCAAGGTTGTGTTTGTAGAATATACATGTACCAAAGAGATATTTCCATGTAGTTTAGATTGTTGAAGAGCATCCACATACTTAAGATGAATTGATTGAAAATGGTTTTCAAATTTTGGGGTTATTTTAAATATCACCCACATTTAACATATGATGTTTAATGCAGTAAATCTTAAAAAACCACATCGAAAAAAAAAATCAAAACATGGGGAAAGTCTCGAAGTTTAGTGTTATTATTTTATTTAATCCTATGTTGACTGCATTGAGGAAAGTTTAGTGTTCTAGTTCCACGTGAGAAGCCAATACACTTAAAAATAAACATGTAATGAAAAATAAAAGAAGATGAGATCCAACTTAACCTAGACATAGCTTAAGGATCAAGTAATTTGATGTAGTTCTATTTTTTATAGTATCAATCGGTAGATCCAGGATTAAGATTGTTCGTTGTTAATGTATTCTCATTAAGGTGTTGATTAACACTTTTTTGGGGGTGTGCATTTGTTGATGTTGATAATTTCAACACAGTTTTTTTTTGTTTTTTTTTATAGTATCAATTGGTAGATCCAGGATTAAGATTGTTCATTGTTAGTGCATTCTCATTACGGTGTTGATTAACACTTTCTTTTATTGGTGTGCAGTTGCTCACATCAATAATTTCAGTGTTAGATTTGGTGGTGGAATTGGCAAGGGTAAAGGAATTGGAAACGGTGGAGAAATTGGTGTAGTTATTGGAAAAGGTGGAGGAATCAGTGGAGTTATTGGAAAAGGAGGTGGATTTTGAGGCATGATTGGAAAAGGTGGAGGTTTGGAAAAGGTGGATGAATTAGTGGAGTGTTGGAAAAGGAGGTGGATTTAGAGGCAGGATTGGAAAAGGTGGTGGAGTTCAAGGAGGTATAAAAGGTGGAAGGGGAAGAATTGGGAAAGGTGGTGGATTTGGAGGAGGTCACAATGGCGGGATCAGTCGCAGAATTGGAAAGGGTGGAGGATTTGGAGGGGGCCATGATGGAGGGATTAGATATGTCATGAAGAAGGAGTCAGGCCCTACACCACTCTATGGGAGAGAAATTTCTCAACTACGACACCCTAGCGATGGAGGGCATGATGGGGGAAGAGCGGGAGGAGGAGTTGAAGCAGGATTTATGTGTTCGATGAGGAGGAAGACCATTTTATCTACATTGGGGAGTTGAAGAGTGTCTTGAGACCAAAAATAATTCACACTTAGATCCTCACAAGGACAACAGTAGCAACAAATGTCTTGAATACATTGATAGTTCAACACCTGTGGAGTTCGATCTTGGGACCCCCTCCACCACACTGAAGTGTCTGAGTGTGGGAGATTTTTTATTTCTATGAAAGAGGTTTCTAGTTCAGGTTCTGTGGTTATATATTGATATCCCAACTCTTGTGAGGTTCAATATTGAGACTTCTCAATGTTGAAGCTTCTTCCTTTGTGTGCAAGAGTTTTAGAGTTCAATTTCTTTTTCTTTTCCATCAATGGAGGCAGGGGAATTGTTGAGAGGACAATTCCTTTATATGTTTTTGTCATCTATTGTTTCCATATTAAAACATGCCACGTATCATAGTATTTTTTTTGTAGACCTACCACCTATTGCATTGTTTTTCTTTTTAACTTTGTTTGTTGGCTTGTGGGTGATGAGTTTCAGGGCCTAATGATCCTAGCTTCAGTTCGGCTTGATAATGATTCTAATTTTATTATTATTCTCACTCTTCCTTTTTCTCGTGACATTATCTATCAGGAGCATCGCTCTAGCTAGAGATATTGTATGTTTCAATATGTCTAGTGAAAATGGATGAAAGAGGGGCGGGATGAAATCTATTACATCATTGATGAGAGAAAGAAGCAGATGGATAATTGTCCATTCATGGAGAGACTGAAAATAATGTGATAGTAATATTTGTATACATGTTGGGAGTCTCCATTCTTCTTGAGGCACGGTTAAGTTATACGAGGAAGGTCCTTTCAATGTAAATTCATTTTAAACTTGTTTTGATATTATCTAAACTACAATAATATTGATTCATATACCTTATGAGAATAAAGAAAGGTAGGGTCATTAATATAGTACCTCTGACCAAATGTCAGAATCTAGGAAAGTTAGAACATATCTAATCATCATTTATCTTTGACCCATCATTGTACCACCTCATCATGTCATTTGTAGCCATGTCTCATTAGTCTTCACAAGGCATCACACTACCTAGACTGTTTCACCATAGAAGAAGTAGACTGAGGCTTCATCATTGAGCCATGTCAACGGAGATTGTTTTTTGGGAAAAATAATTTCATCTCTTTTCAATGCATATACTATGATTTGATTGTTATTGATTTTTAATCTTAAGAGAAGTTAGGTAACTACAAAGGGATGACAACATCCATGGAATATATGGAATTTAAAAAGGGCACAAAAGATTCTGACTATAGTTTAAAAAAATAAAATCTATTGCAACATATACATTTTGCATTAAGCACCCAAAATGAACAATAGTAGCCATGGAGTGAGTTGTGCTTAGGATTATTGTGATGATTTGAACAATAAGTAAATTTCCCTTGGCTACAACAATCCTTTGACCTTCTACAACTTGGTTATGATGCTAGAGATTGGTGCACACCATTGCATGTATTGTAAACCCTAGAAAAGCAGCCTAGAAATCAGTTTATATAGCCAAGGAAACCAACTTTTCAATTTTTTGTGAGAGTAGAACCAAATACAACCATAGAAAGAGAGCCATAAACCATGTTTTCATTTCCATATTTCTCAAATCCAACCATGATAGCCTTGTGATTGAATCCTTCAACGGACTCAAAAAACCTATATCCAATTCAGGAATAAAAAAAGTAACATTCCATGTAACACCCATGTTTCCCCCAGTTTGTAAATACAACTATATTGTCCAAGAGACTATGGAAAACTCGATATGTGTGAATGTTTCATTTGATGAACATTTGTATAAAAGGCCAATTAATGTAATTTATGTTATTAATAGAAAATGGATAAGTGTTGCATAACTGTTGAAAGGGGGGTTTACCAAGATAGACCACAGATTCTATGAGAGAGATGGTGAGGGGAACCAGGAATGGTTGAGATAACCCCCACCAAACCAGTACCTTACTTGATTTAATTGCTTAGGACCAGAATAGTCCTCTGACCCAAGGATGAATTACAGTCAGGCTGGTAGGTGGGAAGACCTCCTCAAGAGTTAATGAGGGGATGGGGCAGAGTGCCCATATGAAAGGCTTTCAGACCTGACCACGAACTGGGAATTCGACCCACATACAATATTGTTGAGGAAGGAAAGAAAGGAAGGCATGGTGGGTAGAGGAAGAGTTGCAAAGAGAAGCAGAGAAGAGATACTAAGCTCTTAGGTTCGAGGAAGAACTGAGAAATGAACGTGTTCTGGTCGTAGGATGTGGCTAGCAGGGTTATGATACAAGCTAATAAACGAGGGTGCTAAGTGACTGAGGAAGTACTCAAGCAGGCCTCCTTGCTTGGTATAGAGAGAACCCATTGCCAAGATCTTGTGGGAGGAGGAGAGTAACCTCCATCCCTGACTGTTGCTGAGTCGGAAGAAAGAATTCTCTCTTAGAGCATTGTGGTCTAACTCGGGGGTGGCCAGTGGTAAATCCATTAGGAGTGACTGAGCCTATGGTTGGGTGGAAACAGGCACCCCTTTCAGCAGTTGTATCACATCGCCTGGTTTTGATAAGTGTTTCCATACTTTGTGTTTTGAAATGGAATAGTGAATGAATGTATGTATTTATACATCTAAGAATGGTTTGTGTATTGAATGATCAAATTATGTGTATGAATTTATATTTTGGTGGACTTATGCTTCTGATTGATCGCCTATATGCCCAGCTTATCCCTCGAGATGTCGTGGGATGTAAACCTGTAGGACAGTCGAGATAGAAAGTATTGTGTCAATCTGGCCTTGTCCATCTGAAGAGGATATCTTCTTCAAACTACCTATTGTGCAACCGGGATATCATGCCCAAGTCCTTAACAACCTTATCATGAAGATAATTGTGTTTAACTCATGAGAGCTTAGAAGGAACCATATGACCAACACCCAGGAACCCTATGCTAATCCTAAGGGAGCCAAGTCCTTCTAGCTTCGGAGCTCCGAAAGTCTGGGACTTCGGAGTATTGTCAGCCCTAATAGCCACAAACCAGTCGAAGGTGACCGAGAGTCACGGTTACGTGTAAGGTTGACCAGCATTGGGTGGGTTCCCTAGTGGATAGATGAACCTATCTTACCGACTAGATCGGGATCCAACTCCCCATCAAGAAGTAGTGTGAGCCACCGATCAAAAGCATTCGAGGGTTCCCTCAGCCATTGGATCTACACTGAGAAGACTTCGGAAAAGTTCTACTTTGGGAGAATAGAGATGCTATAGAATCAAACTCCCTAAACGTTGAAGTTATGAAGTAAAGGAAAGCCGTAGATTTGGGGGGAGATCGTCAGGAGCCCCGCCTACTATCCAATCATTCAGGAGGAGGGAAACACACAAAGTACTTTGACGAAGTCCTGCTTTGGGAGAGTCGAGTGGCAGTAAATAAAAAACCCTCGAAGGTTAGAGCCGCGAAGTGACCAGGACCGTCGATCTTGGGATACTTCGGGTTCTTTCCTAGCCATCGAATTTATGGTGTAGTCAGCCCGGCGTTGATCGCTTTGGGAGGACAGGGGTGTTGTAATGCCAAAACCCCCAAAGGTCAGAGCTGCGAAGTGACCAGGACTGTAGATCTAGGGATACTTCGGGTTCTTTCCTAGCTATCAGATTTACGGTGTAGTAAGCCCAGTGTTGACCACTTCGGGAGGACAAGGGTGTTGCAACGTCAAATCACCCGAAGGCCGAAGTCGTGAAGTAATGTGGACTGTGGACCTAAGGATCCTTAGGGATCCCTCTCAATTGTCGATAAATAGGGGACGTGTGGTGCTAGATCCTTTAGTTCAGAGACTGGGCACTCCGGGGAATTTGAGGTGTGGTGTGTCAAAAAGCTCTGAAGCCCAAAGTAAAGAGAGTCGTCGATTCAAGGATGCTTCAGGACTTTTCCTATCCGTCATATCTAGGTTGTGGTCAGCCCGACGTTGACCAACTCTGGGAGAAAAGAGGATTTTTTCATCGTAAAACTCCCGAAGTTCAGAGTCGTGAAGTAACATCAGTCATGGATCTATGGATCTACATGGTCGATTCTCGACCATGAGATTCGAAGGATGTTAGAAGGCTGTCAGTATGTTGTTACGTGGCAAGCTGATGCCATCATGGTGACATGGACCCACAATCGATGTGCCACATGTTAGCTCGATCTATGTTTTTCGTAGACCCTATATGCCTATTGGAACGTGACACGTGTCACCCCTGGCCCTTCTACATGTCAGCCCCTAGTA
The DNA here is from genome assembly GCA_010110895.2 of Picea sitchensis. Lineage (NCBI taxonomy): Eukaryota > Viridiplantae > Streptophyta > Pinopsida > Pinales > Pinaceae > Picea > Picea sitchensis. The sequence continues at coordinate 36,647 of SNQJ01S0045809.1, forward strand.
CTCTGGAGGATTTGGGGTGAATCATTATAGAGAGACCCAAAAGACCAGAATGTCGGAACCACGTGGCACGTTTATGTGACTTCGGGATTTCGGGACTCTGGAAGGTCTCGTGCGTAGACAGGAAGGAGGCGTTTAGCGTCGAAGTGTCGAAGCATTGAAATGTCAAATTTCCTATTGGCCTACGTGTTAGATGCCTGCGTGTTAGACGAAGATGGAGTCCAGTCATGGGATTGGATGATGGATGGACTTACACCATGGATTAATGAACTTGGGGACAATACATGTGAGGTGGAATCACATGGATGCCATGTGTCCCTCAACCAATGAACACCCAAAGAACTTTGGGAAGCCATAACCTGCAACCCAAAGCTAGGATTTGAGCCTAGTAGTAGTCATTAGAACTCTACGGGTAAGTAGAAGAGGATAAATACCTCAGACAGAGGATTTGATATGTTAAGGATAGAGAAATTTTGATGCCCCATCCCTAAGAAAGTTACTCAGGGGTCGGGTGTGTTAAAAATTGGTATCAGAGCATGGTTACAACACTTGGCCTACTTGCGCTCATGGATGAGTTGTGTGAAAACCATATTTAAAGGAATTTTAAGGGTGACACCCTATCTTACCTATTTCCTAGAGTCTGGTTAAACTTTTACTGAAGAAAATAATGAAACTTTCTACTATGTGTGTGTATTTAAGAAATATGAACTATGTGTTGTTCATAAACTAATAGAATGTTGGCTAACAATAAGTGTTTTTTCAGCACTCAAGAAGTCATTAAATCACGAGAAAACTACAAGTATAAAGGATGGTGATGCTCCATGAAGTGGGGGATGGCTCTCACAATAGACACGAAGAATCTGATGAAAGGAGGGCGGTGGAAACCCCTCCGGATCTGGTTGAAACTGTAAGGAGCCTCATGGTCGAATTACAGAGTTGCAAGGCCAAAAACGAAAGGTTAATAAAGGAGAAAGAAAAACAAATGGAAATTAATGTAGTCTTGTTGCAGAGCTTATCTGATATATAGAGGAAGCTGCAGCATGGACCCACAACCAGTCAGGTGGATCGACGACATACGAAGAGAAGTCAAATCCCACCTGAGATATGAAAACATGGTCCCATAAGTGACCACACTAAGAGGAGTACCTCGAGGAAGGTCCAACTTGGAGGCAGGAGACACTCATCGAGAGAGTCCTCTGGAGAGGAAATTGGCAACTCCGAGGAATATTCTAGTAGCAAAGCTAGTTCGCATTCTCAAAGGAAAAGAAAGAAGCGAAAGCATTCCAAAAGTCATGATCCTGAAGAGTTCAAGAAATCCAAACCACCCTCTTTCAATGGAGATATTAAGAGAGGGGAAGAGGCAGAATATTGGTTTCTTGGTTTAAAGAAGTACTTCAGAGTCCATGACTACTCTAAAAATGTGAAGGCTCGAATAGCCATCTTCAACCAGAATGGAGAGGCTTCCATTTGGTGGGAAGACCTTATGAATGTGAAAGGAATCCACGAGAAGGACTTGTCATGGAAACAGTTTGAGAAACACTTCAAGAAGAAGTAACTGTTAGAGAAATACTTTGATGGGAAGACAAAGGAGTTCTATGAACTTAGGCTGGGACAACTCACCATAGAGGAATATGTCATTAAATTCCTTGAGTTGCTGAGGTATGTACCCTACATAAAGGATAAAAAGGTAAAAGTGAAGCGATTTATTAGTGGGTTACCTCAGACCTACCAAGACAGGATTGAGTTTGATGATCCAAGGACCTTAGAAGACACTATCTGGAAGGCAAGGTATTGTTATGAACAGTTCAGGATTCAGACAGAACCTTGTGAGGGCTGGAAAAAGAAAAGTAGTCCGGGATTCAAGAAGAAAGGGTTTAAATCCTCAATATTTAAGATCTATGAGAAGGGTTCTAGGATGAGCCTTCCTACTAGAAGTGTGTATCATAAAAATTTCCCTTCTCAGAGTGGAAATAAACCTTTTGGAGCAACCCCAGGAAATATTGATAACCCAAAGAAGGAACCCTTGAAATGTTGGGTTGTGGAGAAGAACATCTACTAAGGGATTTTCCACACAGACAACAGAACAATAGGCGATTCTACAATATCCAAGAAACTACCATAGTCAATGATGTGGCTAGAAGTATGCCACAGATTTATGCAGTCTTGGATAATAACCAAGCCGACCACCAAGCCTCAGTGGTGGATATGGAAGGTATGATCACCAACTGTCTAGTTTCTATTTTAATTGGTTCTAATTTGAGCTATGCGGCCCCTCAGACTGTTGATAAGTGTAAACTACAACCAGTAAGACATGTTAAGCCATGTTTAGTACAACTAGCCACTGGGACCAAAAGAAAAGTAACAAAGGTCATACCAGCTTTCCAATTCATTATGGATGGATTGCCCACCCAAGCGACCCTTAACATACTTCCCCTAGGATCTTATGACCTGTTGGTTGGTATGGACTGGTTAGCCACTTATAAAACCAAGTTGTATTGTTACCATAAAAATTTGGAGTGTGAAAATGAAGAAGGGAGAAAAATAACCCTTCAAGGGATTCAGAGGCATGTCTCAGTGGGACGAATATCAACCCTTCAAATGAAAAAGTATTGCAGGAAGGGATGCCCTCTATATGCAATATAGGTGTTGGAATATGTTGAGGATGACAAACAAAACCTAGAGGACCACCCCATATTAAGAGAGTATAAAGATGTGTTTCTAGAAGAGGTATCAGGTCTACCTTCGAGGAGAGACATTGACTTCTCCATAGAAGTTGCACCAAGAGCAGTGTCAGTGTCTAGAATGCCCTATAAGATGAGTACACTAGATCTAGTTGAGCTCAAATTACAGCTAAAGGAGATGATGGACAACGGCTACATCCAACCCAATGTGTCTCCATGGGGAGCATTCGCTTTGTTTGTGAAAAATAAAGATGGCACACTTCGACTGTGCATAGATTATAGACAACTCAATAAGACAACCATAAAGAACAAGTATCCCTTACCAAGAATTGATGACTTGTTTGACCAATTAAGGGGTGCTTCCATTTTCTCAAGATTGACTTAAGGTCTAGATACCATCAAGTCTGAATCAAGGATGAAGACATCCACAAAACAACCTTCAGGACAAGATATGGTCACTATGAATTTGTGGTGGTGCCATTTGGATTAACCAATGCCCCCACCACTTTTATGTGCTTGATGAATAATGTACTCAAAAAATTCCTAGACATATTTGTATTGGTTTTCATTGATGATATCCTAATATACTCCAAGAACAGAGAGGATCATGAAGAACATCTTAAATTAGTGCTTCAAGTACTAAGAGAGCATCAACACTACGCTAAGTTTTTAAAGTGTGACTGTTTCCAAAAGAAAGTACATTACTTAGGCCATGTTATTTTTGAAGGAGTGGCAGTAGACCCTAACAAGATCAGATCTATCATGGAATGGCCTACCCTAAAGGATGTATCTAATATCAGGTCCTTTATGGGCTTAGCAGGATACTATAGAAGGTTCATAAAAGGATTTTCCAAGATCAGTTGTCCAATCACTGTCCTTCAAAAAAAGGGGGTTAAATTCACTTGGACATCAGAATGTGAAGAAAGATTTCAAGAACTGAAATACCTTCTAACCCATGCACCTATACTAAATATTGCAGACCCTGGTGATGACTTCCTTGTGTGTATAAGTGCCTATAAGGAACAACTCAGAGGAGTCTTTATGCAAGAAGGGTGTGTAAGTTTCTATGAATCCATAAAAATGAATGAGCCTGAAATCAATTACTTGACCCATGATCTAGAGTTGGTTGGCTTAGTGCATGCTTTAAAAATGTCGAGGCATTACCTCCTAGGTAGGATATTTGTACTTATGACAGACCATTGTGGGTTGAGGTACCTGTTTGATCAACCAAAACTCAATGCTAAACAAGCTAGGTGGATGGCTCTCCTTAGTGAGTTTGATTTCAAAATCAAACACATCAAAGGAAAGGAAAATAGGGTGGTCGATGCCCTTAACAGAAGTGTGAAAATGATTCACCTGGCAGCGGTAAGCACCTGTGAAACGGATGTCAGGGAGAGAGTCGGGAATGCACAAGAAACATATTCATTTTTCAAGACCGTGACGTCATACCTAAAGCAAGAGCCCACAGGGCTAAAGTATGAAGGCTATTAGATTCTTAATGAAGGCATGTTGACTTATAGAAACAGATTGTATATTCCAAGTTGTGACTACTTGAAGAGGTTCATAATGGATGAAATACACAAGAGACCATATAATGGTCACTCAGGTTATCAAAAAATGATCACGACCACTAGGAAACAATTCTATTGGCCTGGATTAAAATGGGACATAGCTGACTATCTGGCTAAGTGTCTAGAATGCCAGTAAGTTAAGATAGGACACTAGCACCCAACAACGTTGTTACAACCTCTACCAATTCCAGAATGGAAATGGGAAACCATCTCCATGGATTTCATCACCAGATTACCAAAATCGGCCAAGCAGAATGATGCCATCATGGTAGTGGTGGAAAAATTGAGCAAGTTTGTTCACTTCACTCCTGTCAAGTCAACTTGCAAGGCAATAGATATTTCCAACATCTTCATGAAAGAGATATTTAGATTGCATGGCATGCCTAGGGATATTATATCTGACAGAGACACCAAATTTACTTCAAGCTTTTGGAAATCCTTAATGGTTGGTTTTGAGACTAAATTGTTGTTTAGCATAGCCTATCACCCTCAAACGGATGGAAAGACAGAAAGAGTGAACCAAATATTAGAAGACATGTTAAGGATGCATGTAATGCATCAGCCTGAGAAGTGGGAAGACTACCTGCCATTGGTAGAGTTTGCCTACTACAACGGTTATCAAGAGTCATTGAAGATGATCCCTTTTGAAGCCCTCTATGGTAGACAGTGCAAGATTCCAATCAGTTGGAGTAATCCAGTGGATAGAATTAAAATCAGACCCAACATGCTGAAAGAAATGGAATAACAAGTGATTCAGATTAAGCAAAATCTGAAAATTGCTCAGGATAGACAGAAGAGTTATGCCGACAAAAAGAGAACTCCTAGAGATTTCAAGCCAGTAGACCATGTCTATCTCAGAATTAGACCCAGGAAGAGTTCCCTGAGGATGGGAGCTTGTGCCAAGATGGAACCTCAATATTTTGGACCCTTTGAAATCTTAGATAGAGTGGGACATGTAGCCTATAAGATATCACTCCCTCCCACAGTGAAGGCACATAATGTTTTCCATGTTTCGTTATTGAAGAAATATGTACATGATTATAATCATATAATTGACTAGTATGAGATTCAGGTGGAACCGGAGGGAGAATTCCTGCTAGAACCTCAATGCATACTAGACAATAAGGAAACCTCACTCAGGAACTGAACCATTGCATAGGTCAAGGTGCAGTGGAAACACTTTGGCCCAGATGAGGCTACGTGGGAAATGGAGGATGCCATGAAACAGGCATATCCATCTTATTTACTTATGTATATAAAGAGCACATTGATAGATAGAACATTGAGGATGATGTTCCTTTAAGGGTGAGGGGATTGTAACACCCCTGTTTCCCCCAGTTTGTAAATATAACTATATTGGCCAAGATACTATGGCAAACTCGATATGTGTGAATGTTTGATTTGATGAACCTTTGTATAAAAGGTCAATGAATGTAATTTATGTTATTAATAGAAAATGGATAAGTGTTGCATAACTGCTGAAAGGGGGGGTTGCCAAGATAGACCATGGATGTTATGAGAGAGATGGTGAGGGGAACCATGAATGGTTGAGATAACCCCCACCAAACCAGTACCTTGCTGGATTTAATTTCTCAGGGCCAGAACAGTCCTCTAGCCTAGGGATGAATTACAATCAGGCTGGTAGGTGGGAAGACATCCTCAAGAGTTAATGAGGGGATGGGCAAGAGAGCCCATCTTAAAGGCTTTCAGACGTGGCCACGGACTAGGAATTCAGGCCACACACAATCTTGCTGAGGAAGGAAAGAAAGGAAGGCGTGGTGGGTAGAGGAAGAGTTGCAAAGAGAAGTAGAGAAGAGAGACTAAGCTCTCAAGTTCGAGGAAGAAATGAGAAATTAACATGTTCTGGTCGCAGGATGTGGCTAGCAGGGTTATGATACAAGCTGATAAATGAGGGTGTTGAGTGACTGAGAAAGTACTCAGGAAGGCCTCCTTGCTTGGTATAGAGAGAACTCGTTGCCAAGATCCTGTGGGAGGAGGAGAGTAACCTCCATCCCTAACTGTTGCTGAGCTGGAAGAAAGAATTGTTTCTCAGAGAATCATGGTCTAGCTTAGCAATGGCTAGTGGTAAATCCGTTAGGAGTGACTGAGCCTATGGTTCGGTGGAAACATGCACCCTTTTCAGCAGTCGCATCAAATTGACTGGTTCTGATAATTATTTCCATACTTTGTGTTTTGAAATGGAATAGTGAATGAATGCATGTATTTATACATCTAAGAATGGTCTATGTATTGAATGATCAAGTTATGTGTATGCATTTATCTTCTAGTGGAATTATGCTTATGATTGATCGCCTATATGACCAACTTATCCCTCGAGAGGTCGTGGGACATAAACTTGTAGGATGACCTAGATAGAAAGTATTGCATCAATCTAGCCATATCCATCTGAAGAGGATATCTTGTTCAGACTCCTTGCTGTGCGACCGAGATATCATGCCCAAGTCCTTAACAACCTTATGATGAAGAGATTCACGTGTAACTCATGCGAGTTTAGAAGGACCCATATGACCAACACCCAGGAACCCTATGCTAAGCCTAAGGGAGCCAAGTCCTTCTAGCTTCG
>SNQJ01S0045809.1:48789-60192 GCA_010110895.2 Picea sitchensis
ACACCTCAAAGAAAATGGACACCAAAGCAAAGGTATGAAAGTGTTTTTCATGGTCAATGTTATTCATGTAATGAATATGGTCACAAAGCTTTGGAATGTAGATCTTATGCAAGGAGAGATAATGGAATATTTCATAACACCATTAGGTTTTTGGGATGTGATCAAGTAGGACACATTGTTGTTCACTGTCACAGCATGAGATGCTACAGCTACAGTGGATTTGGCCACAAGTCCCAAGATTGCTGGAACACAAGAAGAAATTCCATGATGAGGAATTCATATAGCTTGACTAGAAGAAGGAACGAAGTAAGGAAGGGAGACATCTTTGAAAAGATGGAAGCTTAGAGCTCATTTTATGAGAAGCAGAGACACCTTCAGAAGTGGGTAAAGAAGATTGAACAACCAGAGCAGAATGGAAGCCTTAAGGGAGGTTCAAGTGTGTCATCTATTAAAGAATACACGAGTGGCAATGGTAACAGTCACGTACATACGCAGGCTGACCTTGAATAGGTCACGTACATACGCAAGTTGTTTGTGCAATAGGCCGCGTATATGTGGTAAAGCCTAGGGAAAAGGGCTATGCAGAAGGGTTGCATCTTGATGTGATGGTATAACTATGTGTTGCAGGGTCTGACATGGTTTGTTGCAGGTTCTGACAATGTTTGTTGCAGGTTTTCATGATTACATATTGGATTATGTAATGTGATGATATAAAATGAAAGGCTATCTTGGATGCATGGCACTAACCCATGAGTATGGATTGAAGCATTTTATGTTGAAGAACAATGTTGGTTATGACAAGTGAAGTTATGGTACCTTGGTTATGTGATATATCTTGATGATGCTAGCTAGAGATGTCATTGATCTATTGAAGCACACTACTAGTACATGTATTGTTGGATGCCTAGTATTTTCTGTAGTGAATGGAGGACTGAGGCTGATCTGTTGGTGAACATGGTTGGTACATATTTTGAGTTTCATTGACATATCTTATGATGTATTATTGGAATCTTACTTGATGCATGCATTTGGCATATGGTTGGACTACATATTGGGACATGTAGTTGAAGAGTTGATGAGGTGATCATGTTGTACATCGTTGATGAGTCTATAGTTGATGCATGATTAGTACACTTCTAGTACATTGGTAGAGGCACCTACTAGCAGTTTGATCGGCACATGTTTTATGGTGGACTTGGCATACTGGTATTGATGCATGGTTTATGTACTTGCTTGGTACAAGTGGTGATGCATGTTTAGTGCATGTTTGATACACTCATAGATGGTATATGTTTGGATGATAGTACTTGGCTAAAAGTACACCATTGGTAGATGCACATGGTTGGCATATTGATAGATGCACATGGTTCGCATGTTGATGGAGGCATATGATGGGTGTACTATTGGCACACATTTTGGTACATGATTATCTTTTTCTTCATGATGTTTGGTATGGCATGTGTTTGATGCATGGACAGGTCCAAGGATCGTCATGTGGCAACATATTGTTCATTTTGCAGAGAAGATAGGGGGAGACATACCCATAGGGGGATTCATTCTTCTTCCCATGATTCCAGGAGGAGATATTTATCAGATGAAAAGATAAATACTTGAGAAAGAGCCCTATATTTGAAGAAAGAGCACAGAGGCACAATTCTAGGGGGACCGATGGTCACAGGGGGAGTGTGAGTGATGTATATTCAACATTACATCAGAGAGAGATCCCTTGTTCAAAAGGGGAGAGATTATTCAAAGGAAGATCAAAGGCATTCAGACAGGGGGAGCAGCCCCAGGGAGAGATAGTCACGACATTCAGGCAAGGGGAGTAACCCCAAGGAGGAGAATGACCATTTGCCATTGATGTCAAAGAGGGAGAGATAATCACATTGATGTGATTGATTATTATTGATGGGGAGAGATAGTCACATTGACTATTGATGTAGAGAATGCCTTATCTACATGTTGACACCAATAATTGGTAATTGGTGTTGACATAAATAATTGGTAATTGGTGTTGACATCAGTGTTGGTATTACCATCAATGCCAAAGGGGGAGATTGTTGGATCATGTTGTCATTAATGCCAATGGTTTGACTAATTCATGTCAAAGGATTGATGTCAAGTGATTGATTGATGCCAAGTAATGATTGATTGATTGTTGTGAATTGATAGATGTCAAGGGGAATCATAGTCATATAATGTCATGCATAGATGAGGATGGATCAATGAGTTGTCATTGATATGATGCATTGTTGGATTGATGTAAAGATGAATCATTATTGTCTTATCATGGTTGATAAGCTGCACAAATGGATGAACTCCAAAGTGGTCCCCTTATGGTGAAAGCCCTAATGGGAATACGCTTTATGGATGAGTTATTCTTGAAGTATGGTTATGTTTATATGTGGAATAATGAGATGAAGATCAATAAAGTTGTTGGTGAAACTGTCCTAGATGGATAGTGCTTGTCATGCCATTTCTGGTGGTATGTGGAATGTCACATAACTCCTCATAGTTTGAGAGTTATGGCCCTACGAAGATGAAGGGCCCTCATATGTTGGCTTGAAGCCCCAATAGGTCAAAGAAGTCAAAGAGCTTGCAAAGAAGAAATTATTATTTAAATGATAAAGTAAATAGACAAAGTAAAGGAGGAATATTTAAATAATAAAGTGAAGTGACAAAATCAAGAAGGATTATTTAAATATTAAAGTGAGGTGACAAAATCGAGGAGGAATATTTAAATGATAAAGTAATGGAGAACCTTCTATTTATGGAAAGTGGTTAACCCTAAAATGAGAAAAATAGGTTAAGTAACCTAAAAATGGGTTAAGTGATCTAGAAGTGGGTTAAGTGACCTAGAAGATGAAGAGTATAAATAAGAGGCAAGGGTCTCTTGTGAAAGGCATCCTTTGTGTAGCTTTGTGTGTATATCTTGAGCATGATTGAAGATCTATTCTGAGAGAGAGAGGGTATGGAGGATCTCATGAACGCATCAATGTTTCTGCATGTATAAGATCATGATGGAAAAAGTCTCGGAGGTTCAGAAACCCTAGTTTCTGAGGTATATGTGGGTTGTAGTGGGCCTGAGCGCGTACATACGCAGGTTGTATGAAGATAGGGCACATATAGTGGATGAAGTCATGAAGATTGGTGTGTGAGATGATGACAGGCTCTTGAAGATAAAAACAGGTTCCAGATCTGCATTCTATGGGATCAGATCTGTCACTGAGACTCTGGTATGGTTATATTTTTGTCTTGATGGATACTATTGCTTGTAGTGTAGTGAATGCTTAAGGAATTCTTGATATGGCTGTTGTGATGTGGTTTGTGTTGGTTGATGGAGTGAGCAGCACTCTTATAATTCAGTATTGATGTGATTGCTATAGTATGTTGATTTCTTATACATGATTGAGTAGCATTCATATTGTATGGTTGAGGAGCATGAGTGAGTTATTGGAGAGCATGGATGTGTTGTGACTGGCTGTGAGTCAGTTTGGACAGTGAAAGATAGAAGAGATTGTGATTGCAGGTTGCAGAGGATCTGAGTGTGTGAAGTAAAGCAAAACCCTAGTTGCTCAGAAGCATACACAGGTTGTAGTATAGACTGGACGCGTACATATGCGGGCTGTACTACTAGTAGGGCGCGTACACATGTGTGTTGCACTACTGACAGGTCATGTACCTGTGACAGATTAACATTTGTTGAGGATTGTTGCCTCATCTCAGTTGGTGTTGAGGGTGTAAGTTGAGTCTTGCATTATAGAGCTGGTGCTCTTTTAGAGTTGTACTCTATTCAGTTGTTGCTGAAAAACCCCAAGGATTGTCATCCGTAATAAAAAGAAAATTGTACATACATCTTTTGTTCTTTTTGTTCCTTGTGGTGATGATTTGTTGATGATATATTGCTAATATATGTTGCTGATATGTGTTCACATTTAACTGGTTATAAATGAAAACAATGAGTAATGAGTTAATGGTGATTGCTAACTAATGAGTTTTGTGTAAGAGGGAAATTTTGGGAAAAAGAGCCCTACACTGGTCACCCCCCCTCTCTCAGTGCAGTCTGTGTGTCCAACATGAACACCCGAAGAACTTTGGGAAGCCATAAACTGCAACCCAAAGCTCAGATTTGAGCCTAGTAGCAGTCATTAGAATGCTACGGTTAAGTAGAAGAGGATAAAGACCTTGGACAAAAAATTTCAGATGTTAAGGAGAGCGGACTTTTGATGCCCCATCCCTAGGAACGTTAGTTACGAGTCGGGTGTGTTACATTGCAGCTTAATAAAAGTTAGGGAGAAGCATAAAAAATATGACTAAGCAAAATATAGTTAGTTTGTCACCATCCATTCTTTTTTTATAATCAAATTCAGATTGCTTGAACAATGTAGAACTAAACTTTGTTAAAAACCATGTATGATAAAAAGTTCATCTGAGAACAACAATAAACCATTCATTTTATTTAAGTCAATATAAGTGTAAATGCAAAACCTCTTGAGCTCTTGTTTGTAATTACTAATAAGGATAGAATTATCCATTGGAAAATAGGAAAAAATAGGAAACCTTTCTCTAAATATAGAGAGGTATGAAAACAATAATGCACCAAACGGAGAAACATTTTGGGCTATTCATGTTGCTAATAGATAATACAAAAGCAAGATAACCAAGTAGACTAACTGATACTTGGAAAAAAACACTTGTTGATCACTACCAAAAAACACTATTTTTCATCCCATAAAGAAATATGTTAATATCAAGCTAGCTATGGCCAAAATTGCAGCATACATAATTTTTATTCTAATAAGAAATTAAGGATGATATATGATATTTTATATCACCTTGAAGTTTGAACCATTCATGGCCAACGCCAACACTTAAAAGACATATAAATGGAAGTTTTAATTGTTCAGCATGGCTTTTCTCCTTGCCCATAACACAGTTTGTCCTATGTCCCAAAGAAAGACCTACTGATCATTTATCTCCTTTGAGGTTGAACCTTGTGGTGATGTGCAAATTATATTTTTGCAAAATTTAGGCTTAAGATTGTAGATTGAAAATTCAACACTATAAATTCTTGTACCCTTGAAAAATGTTAAAAATGTACTTCTACAAAACTTTCATGTCAAAACAAAAAGGAATACGATGTTAAAAAATTATATAGACATGTTTTGATATCAATATTTTATTTCCTTGCTAGAAAATTTTGTGTTTTGTATTGAAAAGATTTCAAGACAAGATAGGGTTTTTATACTATCTACCAAAAACCAATATCTTTAAATTTCAAACTGTACGGCCTCCAAAAGTTGTCACCAACCAAAGAAAATAAATGAATGGACACCACTAAACTTGGTCACATGTCATTCATATCCCATATCTTTAATATTATGAATACATGGGCAATATAACTTTCAATTCAACATCAAAATTACTTTAACTTTCAAAAATTGCAACATTTACACAATGTTTTCAAATGTTGGTAAACAATACGGTTTAATCAAATCAAATTACTATAAATAAAGAAAAACGTTTTATTTTTTAAATATTTAAAAATGGTGTATTTTTATTGATAAGACAAATATTAAAAGAATTTGTGAGAAAAAAAAAACATATTAAAAAATTAAATTTGAAAAAAATTGCAAATCAACTAGGAGGAAGTGATGTCAAGTCATAAGTAAATTGTATATTCTATTGTGATATATGATTAGTGGAATATAATAAGCATTTGGAATTCAAACATATCATTATGCTATTGGACATCCAATTTAAAGCAACTGACTTTTATTGGGGCACACTTGGCAAGCAGCGGAGATCGGCACCAGCCACCGAGGCATGGATCCACGTGACGGGCTCGTGCCACCGCCTGCCACCCTCCTCCGGTATTAAACGGGATCATCCCCGACGTAAATGTGCATTTATGCATTTCTCTTCTCCTTACGAGCGTCTTAGCATGGCTTTGCCACAGATGAACATACCCCAACTCTGCTCGAGTGCCGAAGGGCTCCTCCCTTCGCAGCCATGGTTTGATATGGTTCGAATCCTTAGGCTCTTTGCTGGCCTTACTTGTCTCTGCGCCTTCCACTTCGGCCTGGTGCACCGTGCTTCTTTGATCATCCATCAACACTACCAAATGCCACGCCCAAGGGGGAGGCCGAGGCGAGGCTCTCCATGGAAACCTCGCAGGCCTTCACTCTCGCCTCCCGACTCACCCTCCATCTGCTCCTCCCCTCCCATCCAGCCCGAGCCCTTCACTCCTCCCTCTCTGGTTCCGCTGGTTTCGCAGTTGCACTCTTTGGCAATTATCCCTCGGACGCCGGGTTCACCCTCGCGTCTCTGCATCGCCCCCACTCTGCCTGAACCAGACCCTACACCAGTCTTTGATTTTCTAAGAAGCTCAGGTGGCGCGCCCCCTCCTCCTCATAGGCCAGGGAACTCTGAACACCAGCCATCTGACTCCTACAATGGGGTGCAGCTTAGAGAAAGCTTAGACATCATTTACGGACTGGTTTTTGAACTTCTCCAGGGGGTGGAGGACTTCCATTTTCGCTTGCAGACCACAGACGACAAGATAATGACCCTTCTTCAGCTCCTTGCCTCCATGCGCGAGGCCTTCCCTTCAGACCTGGTTGGAGTGACTTTAGAGGAGGTGCCTCGAACAGCAGCCGATGGAGGAGACGCCAAGGAACAGTGCTCAGTAGAGAAGGGGCTGGAGCAAACCGAGTGCTTGACAACGAAGGTAGACTCGGCAAGTCGACAACTACAGGACACGACGACAGAAGCCGATGGAGCTGCAGACAAGGCGGCATGCGAGGTGCTATGGGTGAATGAGGTGACGTATGTCGAGGAGGAACCTTGGCCAGGGGACCTCCAAGCCACATGGCCGGGCTATCTACCAGGTGTTTAGGCTTATAGTTTTATTTGTAGTCATGCTGGTTTCTGTTAGTTTCACTGGGGGACTAGTTTATCTAAAACTTTTCTTTCTTAGTTATAGCACTACTTATGCTTAACTCCTATGCTGGCTGGACTGGTTTCCCCTTTGTTGGGGCAGTCCAGTAATTACAGTATGACTATTGGTGTATTCTGGAACTCCACTGTGGTTTTGGAAGGTCTTTAATATATAATACTTCTTACTTAAAAAAAAAAAAACTTTACATAGAGAGAGAAAGGAAAAGAGAAATACTTTATAGTTATATAAGTAATATCAAGACATCACAAGATTTAGACCCAAATAAACCTTCGATTTTTATCTCTATATTCTATTAAAGGATGATACTTTCTTTGGTGCAACCACATTTCAATGAAATACTATAGGTAATTAAAAACAAAATTCAACAAAATCACCATGTTAGAAAATAGAGACAACTTCTTAAGATGCATAAAACTTGCACATTTTCAAAAAAATCACCATGTTGGTAGCTTGCACATTTTTAACAAAACCACCACATTGGTAACTTGTGTATTTTCAACAAAACCACCAGGCTCGTAAATAACGATAACATCTTCATATGAATAAAGCTTGTAAATTTGTTATTTTTGTCAATAAAAATGGTAAAACGGTTAGAACAACTAAATTAAAAGAATTTTGCATGGATCATTACGAATGTAAAACTTAATATCAAACTATAACTATATGAGAAATTAAAATATATGGTGTGATTTTTTGGTTTACAAACAATCTTAAAATGTGGAAAAACACTATAAATCAAGTGATCAAATATGCCCTTACAGTAAAGGAAAAAGACTTGTTTCAACTTTGTAGGCCTTTGTAGGAGATAAAAATTGTAGATGCAAAATCACATAAAATGAATTTGGTACAATGTTTCGCATGTTACACCAATCCAACTATTCCAATGTGTAAAACACATAAGCATAACTACACCTAATACCCCTTTATAAGGAAGGGGTCAACTAAATATCCTACATTACATTATGTCTATATGCCACTTCAATATTCAAATTCTCTATATTCATAGCTTAATCACAAAGATAAGTTGTGGGMAAGCATATGGACTATCAAAGAGTGATTGGAAATAGGGTGAAAAAAATACTCTCTAAACTTGAATAAACTAAGAAAAGTACCGGGAACTAAACTTGTGAAGCACTCTATCAAATCATGATGATACAAAATAACAATATACCACTTTCAAAAGAAAATATGCCTATTGTGTCAACAATCACTAGTTTGTCATGCAAAATTTCAACAATTGTCCTTGATCAACCAACCTAAAATGTAATTGTGCATTGCATTGGATAGACAACAATGTAAACATTAAATTACAAATCCTTTCAAGTACAAGAAAAACTTCTTATTTGAATGCTAAGAACAAGAACATTGTGCTCCCATACATTAAAAAATCTTACCCCTAACACAATCTAAATAAAAAACCCTAGGCCCATAGACCCAGTGGAAGCATTGGAAATGGGACTAAGCTATGATGTTTACCAAGTACAAGCTAACCCTCAGCTATAAATGGCTTTACTTAAATCTTATGCTAGAATATCAACTAGATAAGTTATGGTCAATGAAGTCCAAGGAAAAGATTTGGTTGTATATGTGAAGAGTAGTTAGAACCTAATTGCCCATAAATAAATTTCACATGGTTACTTACAATAGAATTTCATCCATTGTAAATAACCAATTCAATTTTACAAATTGTGATGGATTTTATGCAAAGCAAAAATGGTTGCAATAAAGAAAATGCCTTCTCACTTTTTGGGTGATGTCACTTTAATATCATTCTTTCAATCATAAACCTACATTGTTGTCAATTTGTCCCTCTCAACTTAGACGAAGATTGGCAATTCATGATTTACTTTTCTATTTTTTATGACATGAATGAGTATGATGTGGGCAAAGCAGTCTCCAACAACATGTTCATTTCCTCTGCCACTGTTTTTGCATGAAATTTCTTTATTTCCTCCACTAAATTATGGTTCCAATGATTTAAATGATAAGAGTTATGAGGATGGTACCTCATCGTCATTCATTTTCAAGCCTCATGTGAAATCTAGCCCTTCTTCTTGCATGTCGCCTCTAGGAGGCATGATAACCCTCTTCTTTCAACTTCATATTTAAGCATGTTTTTTTTTTAGTGAAGAAAACTACAACATAAGATGCACTATTTGCACTCTCTAATCTTTGATGAAAAATAGTAACTAGAATTCCAAAGATTCCCTTTTTCGTAATTTTACAAAAAGAGTCATTGTGATGTAATTTAGTCAAATAGTATATATTGGAAAAAGATACTAAGGAAGATGACCTTAGTGTGCATGTATGTTTTCCAAAGCCAAGTAAATTCATTGAAAGTTACAAGTTATTAATGGTCCAAAGAATTAGAGCAAACATTATCAAAACAAATTATCTTTTGGAAATTCATATTCTTTCTTTATTTTGGAATTGAAGCATTTATTATCTATCATCGTGTACATGTCATTTGTCAATGTAAATGTGTTTATGAAATATTCTAAGATCAAAATCAAACCCTGTAAACAATTATGTTAAGGTACCTCAATGTTTTTAAAATCCAGATTACAAATCAATGGTTGAGACGCCAATTCCCTTCATAGATAGGGCCCTGCTAACAAATGTAGTCCATGCATGAAAGGGATCCCATTATGTTGTAAAAAGTAAAACTTTTAATTATTACTAAAGGGTAAAATCATGAAGATGGGTAACACTTTTGCTTGTTTTATGATAATTTTTTTTTTAATTTTAACAGGTTCTTCAACTTCCGGTAAACAAAAGTATTTTTTTTATTTAGAATTTTACTTTACTGTAAAAACAAAACTTGTGAGGAATTTTTTTAGCTTTCTACTGAATATTTTTCAATTTTTTTTTAATGAGATTTGATATGTCAATTTGGCAATTGTTTGACAGTACATTCCTTAAAAATGAAAGGAAAGATACTGAGTTATTTTTTCCCCCAACAATGTATCCATTATTAAACTTTTGTTTTTGACAAATGAAATATACTGCAACAATCTACAAAGACTATGTTTGGTGATGACTATAGTTTTGAATCTAACGGATGAATATTCTAATTTCTAGAATTTTTTGAAGTTGACGAATCTCAAAAAGTTACATATTTTAAACACATGTTTTCCCCCACCATGTATCTATCTTAATTTTTACTTAAAAGTAAAATCTAAAAATACCCTTTTGAAGAGAACAGTTTAAGGATTATGAATATAAATCTTGATAATTTCCCACCATATATTTTTAGAGATATGGATTTTTCATTTCACTGAATGATAATATCACCTAAAAATATTATGTAGTGATTTTTTTATAAAATTAAATAAAATTAGATAAAAACAATGAAAATGAAAACAAATTATATCCAATGAAATTGGATTCAATTTTTAAAATGTTGGTATCAATTCCAAAACTAAATTCTAAGTATTTGTAGGAGTCCACTACCTCCAAAGATCAAGTAAGTTGGAGAGAATTTGCACTTTCCTGCAAATAGTCCCATTTTCAGGTTTTTAACGGAATCCGTTAAAAATAAACCTTTTGGCCGAAAGGTCTTTCGGCCAAAATATGCTTACCGTAGGAAAAAAAACTCATCCGAAAAATATTGTACATGAATTTCGAGGGTGCTGTCACGGCATCTTTCAATTTGACATGCAAATTTTTGACGGAAAAAAGTTTCGGCCAAAAAAATTCCTAGCAACATTTTTTCGGCTAAAAAAATGTTGCTAGGAATTTCGGAGACCTGATTCTCACAAAAGTGTTACCTAGCTTCATGATTTTACCCTAAACAATTAGTAAGGATATGAAACAAAGGCTAACATGATTACTATTAAATAAATTAAATATGATTTTGCTTGGATGGTAGTTTTGGTGAACCCCAACGTGTCAACTAGCCAAAGTTCATTTCCAAAAAAAACCGGTGTAAAGACCCTGATCTTCAACTTTCAAACCAACTTTTTCAGCATTATTACCATTTTCAATTCCTTGGAAAATGAGTCCAATTTTCAGCATCCACAAACCAATATACCATGAAAACTAAGAGAGAAAGAGACAACTATGAATTTTGAGAGAAACAAACTATGATTAAAACACCAACAACGAAGTTCTACCCTAATGCCAATCCAAGAAGCTTATCAAAGTCAACTTCAATGATATTTGAGGCACCTTCTCTCACCTACAAACTTGGTAGGCTTTAATCTATAATCTGCTATTAAACTGGAGATGGGCTCTACCATGAAAAAATTATTGTTCTTGTTGTTGTTGTTTCTATGCCCGTACACATATTCACCACCCGAAGTGTTCAATGCATGTTGTAACATCCCCATTAAAATCCCTAGTTTAATTAATGCTTATGTGGATATAACATGTGTCTATGGTCAAGCGATGTAATATGTGAATTGTATTTCAATGTTTTAATAATAAAAATGTGATGTCAG
>SNQJ01S0045810.1:0-19820 GCA_010110895.2 Picea sitchensis
CTTAGCCGTTGTTTTCAATTTAAATTTAGATTATAAATAAAGACATCGACCAATTAGTGAAGGGTCGATGGTTGTTGCAAGAACTCTTTCTTTATGGTTTTCAAGAATTATTTTGAAACTTCTTTGAATTGAGAAGTTCTTCTCGACCAAAGACAAGTTATTTTCATGAACTGCATGTGTGATGGGACGTGGAGAAGAAATATTTCCTATCCTGTTTCATGAATGATGTTGTAATGAGTAAGAGCAATCAATTCTGTTTTCAAGTTATCTGGTGCAATGTTTTGTTGTTCTTTGCTTTAATGATGAAGATGAATCGTTGTGTTATTATGTTATGAAAGGTTCTGGTAGGTGAATTATTTTGCTTGCCATTATCTCATTGCATATGTGTTTTCTTTCTAGTAGTTAGTATCTCAGGCAGTAATTGGATGCTCACATGGTTAATGTATTAGTACTAGGCTTGTGGTATAAAATTGTTGTCTGCATGCTTGAGCAGCGGGTTATCCCAAGCTCAACCTCTTCCCCTTAGTTAAGTTTAATTCCATTCTTGTTGCCAAGTTGGTTTATACCGGCTTACATCTCATATCCGTCCCACCCAAGAGAAAATATACAAAAGAGAATAGTCCAAACTAAAGGAAGGGCCTTCATAATAAAACGTAAATCCCATCGATAATTTGGTTGGATTGCAAGATCTGGAGAACCATTCCACTATTAAACATTGCAGAGTCTAATTGGGCCTCGGTGGTAGGTTTGGTTCCTATTGTTGATTCAAGGTATTTAAAACCCGTCAACAAAATTGGCGCTAGAAGGAGGGCCTGAGAATGAATGGTTGGATATATATTCTATAAAGCATTTCAAACAGCCTATAGATTTAAAACAACCCACATGCATGGCTAATCATTCCCAAGACAACCCACACATGCTGAGTACTCCTGCTAATCATTCCCAAGACAACCCACACATGCCGAGTACTCCTCATCGAGACTCACCATCTCGGGAGGAGGAACTCTTTTTCACCCCTCAGAATTTTACGCTTTTCCTCACAAGGAAGTAAATCAACTCAGAAGAATCACAAGAGCTTGGTGCCCAATGTGATCGCTAGCATTACATCCTTAGCTCATACACCCCTCAAGGCTATACAATAAAGAAGATGTAGTTAGTAATCCCGATGTTTTGCACACTTAGAAGACTTATAGATTTGTGATTACTCGAATCCAAGACCCTTCTTGATTTGATACACTGAACAAGACGCTTGAACTAGAAGATTTCTAAGAATAGGATTTAACCAGTCTCAAGAAGATATGGAAGGAAACAACACTCATTACAATGATGAGAAAGGGGGAACTCGCTTCTTTGAAAAATGAACTGTTAGCCATAGATGCTTTGGTTCTCCCAGACCTATATGCGAATATCTCCTCGCCATCCATATAGAAGTTTCTAACACCGAATTTTGATCTAAACCTCCTGATTTCACCAGAAGATAATTTCAGAATGAGAATGAAGGGACAAAGTGTAGAACGTCCAACATGAAGACGAAAGGGTATCGGCTCTCATAAGTTTGAAAATTGCCTTGTGCAGGTGGTATTTCTAATCATGTGACAGGATCTATATAACTAGATGGACGTAAAGATTTCAGATAAATTTTACAAGAAACTACTACGGAGCCCTGGATACTTATGAAGTTCTCCACCAACAAGGAGTTTTTAGAAAGAAAGGGTCAAAGAATTCAACCAAACATTCATGACTATCTGAATTGTTCACCGCTGCTAACTCAGGAATTAAATCTAAGTTTAGCTAACGCTTCTCTCTCAACCTCCATATTTGCTAGGAAAACAACAACAAGACCAGAGCAATAAAATAAAAAATGTGGAAACAAAACAATAATATACACACAAAACAATAGAGACACAGAAATACATGGTTCACCTAGTGTGGTCTATGTCCACTAGAGAAATTTCTAGTTCTTTCCTTTATTATTATCCATAAATGAAGGGATACAAAATACAACAAACCTGTATTTCACTCTCTTTCTCTCAAGGCCTATCTTATCACAATATTCATAATGCATAAATGAATACATTTCATAATAGGTTGTCTTCTAGGAAAAACCCTAACATAATTTCTCACATCTAATTTTATGACCTTTATAATTAACTAGTCCGCATTTATAATGAAATTACAACATACATTTACAAGGGGTTCTTCTGGCTACTGAACTCCTCAATAAATCACAAGCCCCTGGATTCTGCACACGGGGATATCCTCCAAAGACAGAAGTAACCCCCTTCACTCCCCTGTAGGGAAGAATGACATTTATAAAAATACTCATGGGCATAAATGCTGGAAAAAAAAGACCTTGAATGAAGATAATCAGTCTACAACCAACAATCTCCCACTTGGGATTGATCTCAACAACTCCATCTCTATTGTATATGTTGGAATCTGAACATTATTGGACCTGGAAAATTTATCACATTCATCTTCATTCTTGAAGACAACTGAAACTGAGCATAAAGAACCTGCCTTCTCCCCTGCTACTCCTCATAAACATATCTACAAGATTCGCTAGTGTGTATCTTTTTTCCAACTTCAAATGTCCATCTTCCATGACTTGTATGGAAATGGTACCTCAGCTTGTATATGCTTGCCTCTAATGGAAGTTTGATTTCTTTGCAAAGATGAATGGCATTCTCACCGCCACAAAGACAACCTATTATTTCCGCTTCTTTCCCAATTCTCTCCATAAACCTCTATAACCAAATTTATTTAGCTGCCTCAGAGGCAGCAACATACTTCATTTTCGAGGGCGTTGAAAGGAACAACTTTTTCATTTTTTGAAATCAGAATCCTATCAAGGTTCCACCTATAGTAAAAACATACCATGTGGTGCTCCTCCCTGTTGTCTTTTATAACTTATAAATCAAATTACTCAGAGAAAAGTGTCCAACTCTCCAAAACATAATGCATATAATAGTACTCTTTGGCCAATTGAACTTCCTCCCAATGTTCTTACTTGGATTGTTCATACTTCAAGCCAAGCACCCACTACATAAAATATATATGGTTCTGAACCATACATCAAGCTGCCAATTCTTCAAGGATGAATAAGGGACCCTGTAGCATGTATTCTATCTCTCCTGTCTTGGGGAAACATTTCCTTTAATTAATTTGAAATGGATTAAAAGTGTATTAACATGTTTACATTCCTACATTCTAAACCTCTCCAAACCTTTTCTATGCACTCACCCCAGACAATGTCAATTTGCTTTTATTTTTCCTATTATTTTCCTACAGTAAGGATTGCTTTTGTGCTTCCTAAATCCTTCATCGCAAAATGAATTAGCTAATTTCTTCTGAGAACATTTATATCCTACATTCCTTAAACAAGCATATCATCTACATATAATGTAAAGATAATATAGCTTCCATTTTCAGCCTTTTAAAATAAACACAGTGATCAAAAGGACATCTACTATAACCTCGTTTTGTCATAAACTTGTCAAAATTCTAATACTACTAGCATGTTTTAGGCCATACAAGCTCTTCTTCAACCCATACCAAATTTCTCCTTCCCTTTGACCTCCTCATACCCTCGTGTATTAAGCCGGTGATAAATCTCTTCCCCATGCTTTTACATCTAACTGCTCAAGATGCAAATATTCTACTACCACGAGATCAAAATAGTCCTAATTGAAGTCATTTCGAATGTTCAGGAGAAAATATTTCATCAAACATATACCTTTCTTTTGTGCAAACCCTTACGTCTAGCCACCGCTTTTATTCTCCATTTTCTTCAACAGAAAACCATTTATTCTCAAGAATGTTTCTTTCTTTGCAAAAGTCCAAACCAAGTCTCAAGTATGGTTAATTACCAAGGAATCCATTTCCTCTTTCATGCCTGTTCTACTTTTGTATACTCCGCATTTGCCTCTCGAATACTCCCCGTTCACCTCAAAAAATCACCAACAATAAATAATACAATGGAGACGTGTCGTATGTATACTTTCTCTAACTGATTTAACAACACTCTATGTGTCAGAGGTACCACGCTCATGTCTGTTGTACGCTTTTTGATTTTCTCGTGTTCCTTGGAATTTTTTCAAGTGATCTCATATCACACTGCAGGTATTCTTGTTTTCTTTCTCGCTTTTCCCTAGAACCGATCTTTGTACATGACCTTCTCATTGAATATGAAGACATCTACTCCTAATGATTTTGTTATAATCCCATAAGAGATAACAGAAATCATTAAAACCAGGGATTCAATAAAGGTACACTGATTTTGCCTCAAGTTTTGTTCTATTTTTCTTTATCAATATGGACAAATGCTTCACACCCCAACAAAGTTTTCAAAAAGAATAGTTTACCTTTTTTCCATTCCATTCCTCCTACCATCCAAATACTTGAAGGTCCTCTCGCTTATTATGAAAATAACAATATCTACAACATCTACTCAAGAGATCTATAGGCAAACAAAGCATGCTATCTCATACTCCTTTCACGCTCTATGATTGTCTTTTTCATCCTTTATGACACACTATTTTCTTTTGGTTCTTGGAACTATTTTCTCTCTACCAATCCCATGGTATGAAAAAATAATCATCAAACTCTGTCATACACATTCACTCATTATCCGGACCGACACTTTTCCGGCTCTTGTCTCATTCTCAACCAAAGCTTTCCATTTCTTAAAAGTATCAAAAACATCAAATTTTTGTCGAATGCAATAAACCCAAGTTTTTCTAGTTGCATCATCAATAAAAGTAACATAGTAATGAGAGCCACCCAGAGATGATACCTGAGCTAGTCCCCATACATATGTATGCACATGCTCTAAACTTTCATTTTTTTTTTTTTTCCGACTCTGAGAAATCTGACTCTCTTCTATTTTCCATAAATAAAATGCTCACAGAAGTCCAAATCAATTTGTTTAAGATCAGGTAACAAATTTATTTTGTGAAGTATCTGCATTCCCTTCTCACTCGTGTGTCCCAACCTATGATGCCATAGTGTTGTATCCACTCTTGTAGAAGCTAAAGAGATAAAAGAGTTAGTATGACCATTACATAAATACAATGTACCTACCTTCTCTCCTTTTGCTATCACCAATGATCCTTTGATGCCTTCCACGTCTTATCTATAAATATGGATATGCAACCTTCACTTGCCAACTTCCCTGTTGAAATTAGATTTTTCCTTAAATCTGGAACATGTATTACCTCTTTTAACAACCATTGGTTTCCATTGCGTTGCTTTATTTTTACCTTTCCCATTCCAACAATTTTGCATGGTGCATCATCACCCAAATGAACCTGTCCAAAATCACCTTGAGCATAATCTAGAAAATGTTTCCTATGGGGTGTGGCATGAAATGAAGACCCTGAATCTACTACCCAAGACTTAGAAATATTATATACAGAAAGAATTAAAGCATCTTGTAACACATCACCTGTTACATTTTCTTCCTGATTTCTCTCCTGTTGTCCATATCTTTGTTTCTTTGGAGCTTTGCAGTCTTTCTTCAGATGTCCTTTCTTCCCACAATTCCAGCACTCTATCTTGCCAAGTTTGGATTTGGATCTTCCCTTCCTAGAATTCTCGTGGTTCCCTGGGCCCTTTCCTCTATCCTTTTGTCGTCCCTCATTCTCCATGTTCAACGCATTACCTGATGTCTCACCTGTGCTTTTCCTTCACATTTCCTCACTAAGGATAACACCAACAACATCATTAAATTTTAAAGTATTTTATCTAGAGACAAAGTTACTTACATCCATGACCAAGCCACTCCAACTTTCTGTTAATGAGAACAAGATTAGAAGAGCACTGCCCTCATCATCAAAGTCCACTTTTAAAGAACTTAGTTGATTAGTAACCATATTAAAATCATTTAAATGATATGCAACAGACCCACCTTATGACATCTTCATATTAAATAATCTCTTCATTAGAAATACCTTATTGGGGTTTTTCATACAATTTAGCCAATGCATCCGTCGAAGCCTTCATTGTCTTTTCTTTAAAAATATTGAAAGACACAAACGTTGCCAGGCTCAGCCGTATCGTTCCTAGAGCCTTTCTATCAAGAATCTCCCATTCTTCGTCCTTCATGATCGTCGACTTCTTTGCTACTTCGCCCAATGGTAGGAATATATCCTTCTGATATAAATAATTTTCCATTTGAATATTCCATAACTGGTAGTTTTGGCTGTTAAATTTTTCGACCCTAAACTTTCCATCTTCCGCCATTGCTCCCAATCAAACCAGGAACCATTCTTTCCTGCGAGTTACCTTTCCCTGTGATACCAGTTGTTAGAAAAACAGGACCGTGGAGAAATAAAATAAAAAAATGAGGAAACAAAACACAGAAGATACACAATACAATAGAGACATAGATTTACGTGGTTCACCTAGTGTGGGATATGTCCACGAGAGAAATTCCCAGGTCCTTACTTTATTATTATCCAACAAATGAAGGGATACAACCTACAACAAACCCGTTGTAATTTCCTCTTCTTTATCTCACAGTCTCCTATCTCATAATACAATATTCACCATAATGCATAGTTGTAATACATTTCCCTCATAATAGAGGGTTTCCTTCTAGGAAAAAAACCCTAACATAATTTTTATCGTTAGATCTGCGACCTTATAATGAACGGTGCAGATTTACAATGAAATTGCAATATACATTTACAAGGCAATTTTTCCTTCGAGGGCCCAGTTGCTCCCGGATCCCCCAGCTCGAGGGATAGTCCCCTCGAACCCCGTAGAGGGGGTAACCCCTCGATGCACTCCCCCGAGTGGAAGAGTGTACATACTTATGGGGTGTAAATACTTCATGGGGTATAAACACGGTTGAAAACAAAATACCTATGAATCGGGAAGATAATCAGGCTCCACAACCAACATTTCCATGTTCGTAAAAAGGGTTTTTAAACAAACCCTAGCTTAGAATTTTGAAGAATACAAAACGATAGAATTCCATATGAAAGGGTGTAAAGAAGGCCAATTTTCTATAGTTAAGAAAGAAGCTCAACCTCCCCCCAGGAGAGGACTCCTTTTGACTATACCACTGGGGAAACAACCAGAACTGAATCCCGACAAAGGTAATGGAGACATAGAAGATCTACAACGCATGGTTAAGAAACTATCAAATGAGATCATTGACATGAAGAGAAACACAGGGGAAGGGAACCAAGGCCAGAGGCCCTACTAGCCTTTCTTTTAAAGGAACTTACTGTTCAAGTCGATCGAACCTCCCCCAACCAACTTAAATGTCGATCTAGGGAATGTGGTATCTGATTATTTCTATACGTATCATCAGGAAAACCACTCTGAAAGACACTTCCCTCAATGGGTGCACACCATGAATTTGATGGCCAATCGGTTTCTAGACGAAGTCTCCCTAACTGAACGATCGAGAGGTTCAGTTATAAATATTGTTGACCAAGAAGAGGTTGATCCATCACAAGATACAACCATGTTGATATGGGATCCCGACCTGATCATGCCTTCCGACGAACTGTTCGAGTCTCAATAACCATGCATCGAGGTATCAGTTGTGCAGACAGATAGTAAAGGTCCACCTGTCTCAAAAGACATCACTTCTACCCAAACTTCGAGAGATAAGACATTCCCTGATTCCCAAAAAACACTATTTTCTCCCAGTAGGAAACCTATAAGCAACCATACCCGAGAATCGCCCAAACTCGATTACAACTTAGTTGAAGGATTGAATAAGTTAAGGGTGAATATATCAGTCATGGACGTGTGCAGGATCCCTCAACAGAAGGACTGTCTGCTACAAGCTTTGAACTCAGTAGAAGGCCCTACAACTGGAAATGGTCAGGAAAGGAATCTAGATCTCACAGACCCAATAAATAAACCAACCGTGAATCCTTGTTCAGAAGATAATAAAGGGAAGCCTTTTGTCCCACCTTTCCTCTTAACATTCTAAGTTTTCAATAGGAGACTCCATAATTGTTTGGTAGACTCAATAGCATCTTCCAATGTTATGCCCTTGTCAATCTGTAGAAAATTAAATGCCATCCCTCTACAGAGCGACAAACACGTGATACAACTAGACATGACCCAGTTCAAAGTCATGGGGCAACTGAGGGATGTAATGATCAGAATAACGACACATCCTAAATTTGTGCAAGTGATTGACATCATTGTGGTAGACATCCCATATCCCCATGGGTTATTACTAAGTCGATATTGGTCTGAGAAATTAAATGGGTACTTTAGCACAGACTGGACACACCTTTGGCTACCACTGAAGGGATACAAGAATAGGGAGAGATATATGAAACATACGATCACTGATCTAGAAACCATGAATGAACCCTCATCTACATATTTCCCCATGTTGGGAAATTATTCCTGTGATTCCCACTTCAGAAACTTTTCTCCTCTCTTATCTGATGTTCCCCTCTCTCAAAACTCTGAAATGGTATTTCAAGAGAAATTGTTGATACCGACAGAAGACACCCTCTTTTTCCAAGACCCTATGTTAGAAACTATAGAACATGAGGTGGGAGAGATAAAAAGTAATAAGGAAGGAGAAAAGGGATATTGTCTTTCACAAATTTTGACCATATACTTTGATGGATCTAAATCGCAGGAAGAATCAGGGACAGGGTGCATCCTCATTGATCCAAAAGGTAAATGGTATTTCCTATCCTGTAGACTATAATTTGAATGCACCAATAACACCATCGAGTAAGCTCTAGTACAACGGTTAAAGAAAGCCATAGAATTGAACGTCAAAGAATTGAAAGTTTTCGGGGACTCCGAGATTATAGTTAGACAAGTAATGAATACTATAAACTAAAATTTCCCGCACCCGGAGAACTATCAACATGAAGTCAATAGGTTAATGGATCATTTTGAAGGTTTCAATATCACCGCGATCCCCAGAGAAAAGAACATCCTTGCTAATTCCTTGGCCACAACTGCTTCGAGGCTGTCACCTATCGAAGACTATGAAGCCCCCGGTTCACTGTGGAACTACTCTACAAACCATCAGTGCCTAACAATATCTCTAATTAAAAAGTATTTGAAGGAGATGAGAAGATCATAAACTTCCTGACGAACCAAGACAATTTCAAATATTTAGCCATCGATTATGAGGTATTCCAGGAAGAAGCGATAGAAATTGATCCTCGAATAGGCCATCCTCTTGATAGATCGAAATCTCACACCATCTCGAAAGGTATAGCTAATCTAGAAAATCTCTTTGATCTAAAAGAGCACTTTAGGGGGCCCAAGAATGCAAAGACCGACAACTCTTGTCCCCTGCATGAAACTATAAATCTCATAACCCTGGAGAATCCAAAGGATGTGAATCTCAAAAAAACCATATCTAAAGAGGAAATAAAGGCTTATCTCAAACTGTTTAGAGAATATCAAGATGTCTTCGCATGGTACTACCGATACCTGAGAACCTACGACACCTGGATCATTCAACACACTATACCGTTAAAACTTGAGGTGAAACCTTTCCAACAAAAGCTTTGAAAATATCACCCATCCCTGGAACCTCTCATGTATCAGGAATTAAAGAAACGTTTAGATGCCAAGATCAATTTCCAGGTCAGGAATTCCGCATGGGTAGCAAATCTGGTTCCTGTGAGGAAAGATTCTGGAGAAATTCTCTTATGCGCAGATTTTAGAAATCTCAACAGAGCTTCAGAAAAGGAAAATTACCCAGTACCACCAATGGAACAACTCCTGCAGACTGTGTCTGGCTTGGATATTTTATCCCTACTAGATGGTTTCTCAGGTTACAACCAAATCCTGGTTTCGGAGGAAGATCGTTTAAAAACTACCTTCTAAACCAAGTGGTGAACCTTTGCTTATAAACGCATGCCTTTTAGGTTAATAAATGCAGGAGTGACCTTCCAAAGGGCCATGGACATAGAATTCTAGGGATTAATCAATAAGTGTGTGGTAGTGTATCTAGATGACGTAACCGTTTATTCAAAGAACAAAGAAGAACACATGCAACACTTAACTCAAATTTTTGAAAGGTGTAGAAAATATGGTATATCTTTAAATCCAAAGAAAACCATTTTCGACGTCGAGGAAGGTAATTTGTTAGGTCATATTATATCCCAATCAAGTATTCTCATAGACCTAGAAAGGATTAGAGCCATAGCTCAACTCCAGTTACCCCATAACAACAAAGCTATGCAATCCTTTTTCGGGCAAATAAATTTTGTGAGGAAATTTACTCTCGATTTCATGGAAATCATCAAACCCTTACAAAATATGATTCACAAAGATACCGAATTTAAGTGGGATGATGCACAAAAGGATGCTTTCAACAATATTAAAAATGCCATATCCCAGGCCCCTGTGCTACGAATTACCGATTTCTTTAGGGACTTCCTCCTCTATACATTCACCTCCGACCAGTCGTTAGCCGTAGTATCGAATCAGAAGGACGATGACAATAATGAAGCTATGGTGTCATTCATGATCACTAATCTCCAAGAGCCATGATTAACTATCATGCTATCGACAAACATGGCTCTGTGTTTTATAAGGTAGTAAAACACTTCAGGTCTTACATCCTCAAGAATCACACCAAAGTGATTGTGCCTCACCCTACAGTTTGATCCTTTTTTTCTCAGCAAGAGATGGGGAAAAGAAGAGGGAACTGGATGGCAATAGTCCAATAATTTTATCTAGATATAAAACCTGCCAACTTGTTAAGGGGCAAGGGTTGCGCAAACTCGCGGCTAAAGCCTAGGACCAAGCAAATGAAGATTCTGGATGGGAGAATTAAATGTCATTATGGTGTGGTGAAGCTTCATACATTTCCCTAGGGCCTGAGTCTTGGTATAAGAATCTGACCTACCTCCTACACCATGGGGCCTGCCTAGAAAATATCAACCATAGGGAAAGGAGAGCTCTTAGGTTAAAATCTTCACAATACCACCTCATAAATTCGGTACTCTTCTGGATTAATTATGATGGAGTACTCTTAATATGTCTCAAGTGTGAAGATGCAGACAAAGTACTGAAGGAATTCCATCATGGCCCTGCCGGTGGGAATTTCGCAGGAAACACCACCACTCATAAGATCCCGAGAGATAGTTATTATTGGCCCACCTTTTTCAAAGACACTCATACCTATGACAGAAACTGTAAGAAATTACAAGTCAACATCGGGAGGGAGAAGAGAGCGACAATCCCACTCCAACCAATAATTGTCTCTAGGCCTTTTGAGAAATGGGGGTTAGATATCATAGGAGAAATCACACCAAACTCTTCAAAACAACAAAACTACATTCTGACTCCCACTGATTACTTCACAAAATGGGTAGAGGCTATCCCTTTGACTCATGTAAACGGCCAGTATTAGTGATCAATTCCTTAGAGGAAACGAACTAATCCAAAGGTTTGTTGTCCCTTCTGTCCTGGTTTTTGAAAATGTTGGTTATTTATCTTCAACCCGACTGACGAAGTTTTATTTGGAAAACGGAATCATGATTAAGCACTCTACAAATGATTACCCACAAGGAAATATGGTGGCATAATCAATCAAATGATTACCCACAAGGAAATATGGTGGCATAATCAACCAATAAGAACCTAGTAAGGATACTAAAGAAGACAGTTGCAAATAACCAAAGGAATTGGCATAATCTACTCCATAATGCTTTATGGGCCGATAGGGTCACACCCAAATAAGCCATAGGAAATTCCTCGTACTTCCTAGTTTACAGATAGGAGGCTATTCTCCCAAATTGGATTTATCTTCCATCTCTTAAACTAGCCCAAGATTCGAATGGGGATCCCTCCTCGGTCATACAACAAATAATTGATACTCTTCTCATGCTAGAACAAGAGAGAGAAAAAGCTAAGTTGAAATTCATAGCTGACCAACAGGTGGTGAAAAGATGGTTTGACAAGAATAAATCCAAAGATAATGACTTTGAAGTAGGGGACCTAGTCCTAATGTGGGACATAGCAAATGAACCAAAGGGGAAACATTCTAAGTTTCAGAATCTGTGGCTTGGACTTTTCTAGGTGGATGAGAAGATAGGGGAAGGAACTTATCGATTGCAAAATATGAGGGGGGAACCTGATTCCCTCCTAGTGAATGGCCAATCCCTAAAACAATTTTTTCAATAATTAAAAAATAAATAAATAAAATAAAAAATAAAAAAACTATGTGTTTTTATGTTTTGTTTGAGTGTTTTCATAATTGCGAAATACTTTTTGTTTTGTTTTCTTTAGCTTTTTTTTTTCTTTTTTTTTGCACTTTTGAAAGATGCGTTTAGCAACACAATGGTTTACCTTAATTCGTGTGACATAGCAAACTATGTTCCAAACACATCGCTCACATACAACACGAGAAGCATCAAGGAGCTTGTGGTTTCTTTGAGGGGTCCTCTATCTAACCTGTGTAAACGAACAAGTTCAGAGAAATGTCAAAAGTGTATGCTTAGTGGTTTGGTAAGACCTTAAGGGAAATAAGGAAAGCCATAAAGGACTACATGAACCCAGAAGAAAAATATAGCAAAGGATCCACCTTAACCATCTCACCTTGCAAAATAAACAGACATCATCCTCTCCCACTCGCTCAGGGCATCATGCTGAAATAAAATTGATATTATCAAAAGAGTGAACAACAAGAGAGGGTATGCAGATATCTTCGTCGGGGCTATAGATGCTCACTGGCAACGAAGCATGGTATGTGATGTTGGGGTGACTTCGTCGGGGCTATAGACGCTCACTGGCAGCGGAGCGACACCAAAGAAAGTGAGTAGAGGTAACTAAAGGCTTCACGCCAATGAATTCTTTGCTAAAATTTTGTTAAAAAAAAGGGCATGAGTCAGGGTTATAGGAAACGAGGAAGGAATAAAGGTTAAAACCCCATGGGCAAACCCATAAGCATCAACAGAAGAAGTTCAAAATGCAAGGGTAAAAGAGGCTCGGATTCAAAACCAGTTCAGTTCTCCACTTGCTTCTGTATCAGTTGAGCCCTGAGGAAGGAACACAAATTCTTCTTTCTACTGGTGAATCGCCATTTGTTGAGCACTCAACAGACCCTAAAAGTCTATGTCAAATTTCACTTTTTGAGTACCACTTGTTCTCTTGTGAATGTCTAATTTGATATTAGTATGAAAATGTTTCCTTTGCTCGTCTTCTATTTTTCATTTTAAGGCTTTCAAAGTTGTTCGGGAAAGCGAAAATCATCATGAATTAACTAAGACTAACATTTGATTAAATAAATGACAACTGAAATCTCTCCCTGACGCGCTAAAGGAACTCGACATCGGGAAGGATAAGAGATGACAAATTTCGGCCAAGAGTACCAAAATAATCGAGCTTAGACTTCCCTCGATGTCAACAGATGACAATATTAATTACGCGACAAGTGCTATGCAAGAATATCGCCGATGACCGACCCTTGTCGGTGTCGGGAAGTTTTGAAGAGAGTAAGCGTCACACGAGTAAAGGAAATATATTGCCAATCACCGAATGCCAAAATGTTTTTGGCATCGGGAGTTTTGAAGGAAGATAAACCCCGAAGAAACTATGCATTGTTTTTTAAATACTGATTCTTGATACTCATCGACGTCAGCGGTTGTAATATCTAGCTCAATTTAGCGCAGTCGATGTAAAAGAAACCATGAGTGTAACCCTTACCCACAAGTTGAGTTCTAGGTTTTCTTTTAATAATCCCCAAGTTAGTAACGCCACGTCGACATCATTCGATACCGAACGTTTCTAAAGGAAAATATCAATGAAATTACAAAATAACTCAGGACAATGGTAATTACAAAATCTCATAATTACAAGAAGCTTTAATAAGAACACGGTAGATTTACGCGCAAAGAGGAAACATGATGCTTTCAACTGCTACAACTAGAACATGTTCAGGAAAAACATTTTCGAAATTTCATATATTAAGGTTCTCGCCGTGGTTAGGTTACATGCAAAAGAAACACTACCAACACCTTGGCCAATCGACCCGGTTAAATCGACAACGTGAAAATTCTCACAACGAATAGGAAAGATTATCAAAACATATGTTACTTCCGAAAATACAAAGCAAGGGTCCACCCATCGTGTATCTCCTGCACATGGACATTCTCCCGGACTGCTCCATGCAACTTGCAATGTTCTTATGTTCTCCTCCTCCATCATCCTCAGTGTTTCGCGCAGCTGCACAATCATATATTGTGCGTTTAGAAGCTGCCTCTTGAGCCAATATGTGCTTCCTTCATGACTTGGTGGTGTTGATACCTCCTAGTTCTGCGCCACCAGTTGTCTCTGCAATTCTCTATTTTCTTGATAAAGTTCATCTATGGAAAGTTGTGGTTGCTCCAACTGTTGATTGCGGTTTTTAGTGTTAGAAACTGATACCCCTGTCCTTCGCATTCAGCTCCCAATTCCTCGACTGGTAGTCCCAATAGGCTCTAGCCAGGTAGCATGCATAATGAACTCCTCAGCGGTCGGGTGTGCACTCATCTTAGCTAAAATGTGACTTCCTTCTACTTCCTTATTTTTTGTGGGCCTTCCGCTCCTCCATGGTGTTGGATTTTGAGAGGGCGTGGCCTCCGACCTGTGTCCTCCAGACAAACGTTTCTCCACTTCGACCTCTGCTTGAGGCTTTGATATTGTTTTATAGCATAGGTAAGGACCTCATTTTAAAATATCAGAGACACTCGATGACAATAAGAAAGAGTCCCAGACATGTTGTGGTTCGGACTTGGCACTCTGACTGCCTCGTGCACCCCGTCTCGTGTTTTGAGGGGATCCCATGGAGCGAGAGCGTGTGCATGCTTAGACATCCACAACTGGATGAAGGGACACGACAAAGGATCTGATAGAATTGGACTTGTAAGACCAGTACCTACTTGTATACAAACTCGGCCGATGCGTAGAACCCACACAGAACATCTAAGATTTATAGCAGAGAAGAGAAATGAGAAAGAACGTTCCAAGGAATACATATACATTACGACGGGATGTTTTGAAGAATTAACGCATCATGTCTGCACAAAGGATATGATCTAGAATGTGTGAAATGCGACCGATAAGAGTTTCGGAGAATATACAGTACAATCACATCCAATCTCTTTAATCTTTCCAGCCTCCACTATTGGCGAATGATGGTTGACACACTTGGTGATACGGCCTCTGGGGTAACAAATTGCCTCGACCTGGGGCATTGTAATGACTTTTTTTATTATGGCATCCGACCTTTTGGGATATGACGCACACTTTCGGCACATGTTCGGTTCTGACATCCTTTCTAAACTCCAAGGGGAAATCAGCCTCTGGAATGGATTCAACACTCATATCTACCATACCTGATATGCCACACTATGGCGTGTGGATGTGACTCATTCAAACTGAAGGGGAGCAGTAATGCAGACAAATATGCTACAAGTCATTCAAAAAGCTATTGGGATCACGTAAGTATTTAACAATCGGGACTAGCAAGCTCTACAGGTACACATCAATTGGTTTTTTTTTGGCTTACATCTTCCTATGTTTTTCCTGATAAGTAATTTCTAAACGATGTCAATCCCGATTGTAGGAAAATTTTCTCCGACTACTGAACAAAGTTTTCTTTGTAACCTCGCCAAGGAGCCTGAAGGAAACATTGGGGTAAAATCAATGAAGCAGTGAAGGACATCGGACTCCCCAATTTCGGCACCCCCAACAGCTTTGTCGACTTGTGTGACATAGTCAAGTCGCATGCCAAGAAATATTCATGGTGGGCTGAAGAGTTTGTGAAGATGAATGACACAGTACTAGGGCAAGTGGAACGATTTTGTTAGGGTCCTAACCCATACATAGGTAGAAAAATATATTCAGATGTAATAAAAGTCAATATTAATAAGGCCTTGCAATAAAATAGAATAAGTTGAATGTAAGAAGACCTAATATAAGCTTCCTCTTCTAGAAGGATCTTCCTCTAGATGCTTCTTTTGATAGACATATTTAGTATAAGTAGGAGTCGAGGGTATGAGAACCCTAGCTTGGATATTATTGTAATAGAGCTCTACTCGACTAGAGGTTTCCCCCTCGAAGAGGCCCATGAACATTGCTCTCAGAATCAAAGTGTTATTTCTATTGTTATTCTTATATCATTTCAGTGTTATTGTGGTCATTGTTTTGGTTATATTACTGTTATTCTTCCATTTCTAGCATTTTATTTATGTTC
Source organism: Picea sitchensis (assembly GCA_010110895.2). Lineage (NCBI taxonomy): Eukaryota > Viridiplantae > Streptophyta > Pinopsida > Pinales > Pinaceae > Picea > Picea sitchensis. The sequence continues at coordinate 16,196 of SNQJ01S0045810.1, forward strand.
TGCATACTTTTTATATTTGGTATATTACAAGTGGTATCAGAGCACTTTCCTTGGAAAAAATTGTGGGTAATTTTTTTTCCAGGTAGAGACGTATTTCGGCTTATTTAAGACACAAAGATCTGTCATTATGTGCATAAACCCGCAGTTGAGGGATTCATACATGCAGGAAATACATGTGGTTCTTAAACGCACATCTATTGGCCACCCTTGTAACCCCTGTTGGTACCCCTTCGAGTGGTAGCGCATAAGACAACACCTATGTACGGATCGACCTAGATTTCCTTAAGCCCTCTTTAGATAAACCGATCGACCACTTGATTTCTATAGTGCCATCGAGAACATGACTCAAAAATATACTCTCTAGTATGTGGGTAGTATGGCTAAGGGTACGGTCTATCCTTCTTAGTTACTGCCCTGAGATATGGGGTTGAGTACTATTTTTGGATCCCGCACGTATATCAGAGAGCTATAGCATAGGGAAAACCCTTTTTTGTAGAACCCTTGAATACCTAACCCTTGGGGACAACAACATAAAAAAAAATCAAAATAGACAAGATCTATTGTTGCGCAACTGTGTTCGGGTTACCAAGTAACTACACAATTCTTCCTGGTTAAGAATTTGGGCATTTCATCACTGCAGTATTATTCTCACCATTATTTGAGACCTATTCCATTGGATTCATCTCTTTGCCCTTATCACATTCATACATATCATTTTTAGACAAAAGTTTTGACCCCACCCACCCCTTTTCGGTTTYGTCGTCCTCATGGCCCATACCCGTAGCCAAGACTTGGARGCTTGCTTCAATACCTTGCAATCTAGTCTCACCAAGACCCAACAAGAAGTGAAACAACTTAGTGCCAATGTTGTCGCCATCAATACAACCATATAGTCCTCAATGGAGGAAATCAAACAAGACCTGACCACCCAACTTGAATCTTTCTTTTCGTCACTCTGCACCAAGATTCATATCCCTACATATAACCCTTCCTCTGACTCACCCCCACATACTGAAGGTTAACATTCCTCTCGTTCCCATAACTTTCAGCACCATCACTTTCAATGTGACCTATGCCTTCTGTGGGTGGATGTGACCAAATTTGATGGCTCGGACCCCGCTGGTTGGGTAACCCAAATGGAACATTATTTCTCTTTATACGACATTACAGATGACTTGGCCAAACTCCAATATGGTGTTCTCCATCTCGATCAAGAATGTTGGCAATGGTGGCAATGGAGGAAAACTTCTCGTCAAGGGTATATTTCTTGGACACACTTTGTTGCATATCTTTATGAATGCTTTGACACTGATACCAACCATTTGGGTCGTTTGACAAAGTTGAAACAATTAGGAACAGTGGAAGACTTTATAGCTGCCTTTGAGTGCCTGGATTTTTGGACAGAGGGCATGTCTGATGCCTTTTTTTGAGAGTGTTTTATCAGTGGCCTCAAGGAGAGAATATTGCTACAACACTACTCATCATATGTATATTGGCATGTCCCATTTTAAATCTTTATACAGTTATGAACCCCTCACCTTCGTTGAGATTGTATTTGGAGACAACAAAGATCCTATAGCTAAAGCCTGGATACAAGAGAGCCAAGACATCCTCCAGGAACTCAAAGATCATTTGCACAAGTCACAAAATCAACAAAAAATGTATGTTGATAAACATAGGCTGGAGCGCACATTTGAGGAAGGGGACTTGGTGTACTTGAGACTACAACCGTACAGACAATCATCCCTTAAGAGTAAGGGCGTAGAAAATCTAAAACCAAGGTTCTATGGTCCATATAGAGTGCAAAGGAAAGTTGAGTCAATGGCATATGAGTTGGAACTACCCCAGGGAAGAAAAATTCACAATGTTTTCCATGTATCTTGCTTGAAAAGAGCCTTGGGACAACATGTCATAACTAATGATGAGATACCACCTATTTATGAGGAGGGGAACTTGATCTTGATACCAGAAGTGATTTTGGAGGTAAGGGAAAAACAACTAAGAAACATGAGCATCAAGGAGTACTTGGTTAGGTGGAAAAATATTCCTATAGAGGATGCCTCTTGGGAGAATGAACATGTGATACAACATGCAGGTTTGGGATTGCTTGTGGGCAAACAATTTCCAGTAGGGGAGACTGTAATGTCCCCCTCCCCTTGACAATAAAAAGAATGGACTAATTAGTCTAGTCACCCCTCTAGACTATAGTCCTTGGGTAAAAAGGGGTTGAGGCAATAAAAGTCACTTAGAGAATTAAAATGATTTTATTAAAAAGTGACTTTTAAGAAGGGAAGAAAAAGTGAAGGTAACTTAAGTGAAAAATCAAATCACAACCTTAGTAAAAAGAAAAAAGGAAACTCAACTGATAATTAGAGTGGGAGGTATAAGAGAGAGAGGAGGCGCCTCACTCCTCATTCTTGTCTATTTTCTCATTGTGATCACTTGAGCTCTACAACTTGCGTTTTGAGGGTTTTGAGTCAAGAAACCCTAGAGGCGAGCAAGGAGGTGAAATATCCCTTCGTTCCTGGTCCAAGCTTGGCCAAGGAGGTGCAAGATCTCTCCCTCGCCATTATACTTAGACACAAGTATTCATCAGTCAGTTATTGGAGGTTAAGGCGCATCTCTGAAGTGTTTTCCAGTAGTGGGGCACATCTCCAAGAGAAGGAAGTTTCGATCTGTTCTAGGGAGGCCAGATCAACCATTCTGTCTTATACTGAGTTCATTGCTAGGGTTATAATGCCCTTTTGCAACCATTTCTTGGGGTTTTCCTCTGCTATTCAATTTGTTGTGGCTTGGGCCAAGTTTCTGAAGGAAAGGGCACATTTTATCTAAGGAGGTTGTGAGATCTAAAGCAAGATTTCATGGTTTGGACTCAATCTTGCTACATATATTCTATACTACCCATGATCTATAGTTTGATAGTGATTTTATGCTATTTGGTGGCCATCTCCAAGGGGGTCGAATTATTGAGCTTCTTCAGCCAGCCATAGCTGTACCAGTTCCATATCTAGCCATTCAAAGGCGCACCAACATAGATATGAAGGTTTGAGCTATCAAAGGCAAGAAGTTGATCTTGTACTAGACTATATTCATCAGCAGGAGGTGTGGAGGCTATATATATCTTCTATATTCTATCAAATCTATAGATCCATGTATGAGGAGCACTTATATTACTAAATAAAGGTCAGATCTGAACTTTGTTAAGTTATTGTGTTTTTTCTTCATTGTCTTGTATCCAATGCTTGTTGTGATGTTCATCATGCTATAAAACTCAACAAAATTCTTCAACACTTCTTTCTATAATAAAACACCTGCAAAACAAACACCAAACAACAACCACAAACCCTTGTTCTTGGACGAAATTGGTTGGGAACATTATAGTTTCCCAACTTGGAAATTGTTTGAGTTGGTGCATTGTTTCAATTGGGATTGAATACATACAATGAATCCAATGGAATTAACCAAATTGTATATTGTTGATGTTAATATTTTTGGTGTAACTACGGAAGGTATTCTTGTATATTTGTTTTGGTCAAACCTTTAAAATGTCATTGTAATTATATTGTATAATTCGGTTCAACATAAATTATTATATTATTGGTATTACTTATAATTGTAAAAAGCC
>SNQJ01S0045810.1:40157-66074 GCA_010110895.2 Picea sitchensis
ATTATTATGCCAATCTTTGTTTAGTTAAAACCATGTTACAAAAATTAATTACCTAATTAATTTTTACTTAATAATCCCTAAGCATATATTCAACTAGGGTTGTTACAACGTGCCCATTACCCCATCCAGGCGCACTACCATTACTCCTCTCATGGTGTGAGTCATGGGGGAGTTAATGTCCAGGGGCTGGAGACCGGGGTTAATAATTCCCCCGGCTACCTGATTCCAGGTGTCCTCAGACTCTGACCAGGTGGCACCCCATCCGGGTTTTTTTAAGTTTTTTTTTCTCATACATTTGTTTTATTTATTTATTTATTTATAACATTTTACCATAGTTTTTATATATCGTTTTAATTTTTTGGTTTTTTAATTTTTCTTTATTATTTTTTTTATATTAATTTGTCTTTTATTTATTTTCAATTATTTTTTTTTTCTTAGATTTTTTTTTTCAATTTTTTCTTTTTCATAAAAAACATTAAATTCGGGTTAGAGTTTTTGTTTTTAAAATGGGTGTTTTATTTATTTATTTTTTTAAAACTAACTTGCGAAGTTTTTTTTCTTTCCTCTAATTTATTGATTTTTTTAATATAAATTTTAAAAAATAAAAAATGAAAATCTAAGCAATGATTTAGGAGTAGATTTTGAGTTGTTTATTGACGATGGTACCAGTTGTCGAAGGCACAGTTTCAATTAGGTTATGATTTCAACTAAAAAAAAAAACCAGTGCTACTGGTAGCATCGCTTTTTGATTTGAGGGTAAATTTTAATCATCGTAAAAAATAATGTGGAAACATTACGTATCATAAAATTTAAAATATCAAAAAACCACCTTAAAAAAGGAGGGGGGTGCTACTGGTAGCACCATTTTTAAAAACAGGGTAAAAAATGTGACCCTTGAAAAAACGAGAATGCGACAAAGTTCTTGTTAAGTTGGTAATATTGTTAATATACACAAGATACAATAATCACGAGGATTAATTATCCAACATTCCCTCCTTAATCTGAAGGGGTGTTTGTGAGTCCAAGCATCATTCTAAACTTTTCAACTTTTTCTCTTCCAAGTGCTTTGGTGAAGATGCCCACAATTTTCTCATTTGTGGAATAATGTCTCAAGTGAATAGCGTTGGCCTCTACATGATATCGAATTTGGTGGTACTTTGTGTTGATGTGCTTAATTCAATCATGAAATATGAGATTCTTGGCCAAATTGATTGCAAAAGTATTGTCAACTAGTCGAGGCATATAATACACATGTTTCTCCTGCAAATCTTGAAGTATTTTCCACACCACACAACTTCCTTTGATGCTTCTGCAACTGCCACATATTCTGTCTTTGTTGTGGGATCTATTGGAATTGAATGCTTGTGTGATCTCCAAGATAGAGCTATAGATCCAAGACTCATGAGATAGCTTGATGTTGACACTCCATTTTCTTTATCCCCAACAAAGTTTGAATCAAAATATCCACTTAGGTTGCAGTCATCCACCTTAGAATTTAAATTCAAATTACAATCATATGAAACATCCATATCATTTACATCACCTGAATTTGAATTATCTACATCCATATCATCTACATCACCTCCATCTTGTCTTGTAGAACTTCTGGTTCTTGTCTTTCCGACCTCATCAGGATGAGCACTTTAAAGTGTCTTTATGAGCCACTTTGGTGGACCTTTCTGATATGGTCTAGGTTGCTCAACTGATTGAGATGATGTTGAATTCTCATCAAGGCTTAGCCTTTCAATCCTTTTAATCGCATCATCCAAATGAATTTCAAGCTGTGATGAAGTGGTGAAACTTCTTCATGGGGGGAGATGGTGCTTCTCATCAAGGCCTAGCCTTTCAATCCTTTTAATCACATCATCCAAATGAATTTCAGGTTGTGATGAAGTGGTGGAACTTCTTCATGGGGGGAGATGGTGCTTCAAAAGGAGATTCCAAAGATTGATCTAAAATAGGGATCCTCCCTTCAAGATGTGAAATAACATCATCAAACTCGTGATATGTCTTTACATGAGTGAATCTATCTAGATGATTTAGATGCGGCTCAACAATTTTGTCATTCTTGGAATATTCAAGAAAAATTCCATCTCTAGAAAGAATGAATTTCTTGTTTACTTTATCGTAAAGACGATATGCCTTGATGGTATTTGAGTACCCCAAGAAGATGCACTTCCGACTCCTTGCATCAAACTTGTTTCTTTGCTCCTTAGGAATTAAGGCATAATAGGTTTCTTTCCTCCTTAGGAATTTTGGAAACAATATTTTCCAGCAGGCATCAACGACATGCCTCAAGACTAGAGTATTGGTGCAAATACCAAGTAGATCATGTTAAGATCTCTTCTAAACAACGAGGAATATTGATTGGAGGTCACTGCTGCTATTGATGCTGCGAAGGTAATGCAGTGTACAACCGCAACACGAGCGGAGGAGCTATGAGTATAGCTGTGTTGGGACTGTTTGGGTTGCTGACAAATTGGAGAAGTTACAAACTCTACTATGGTGGTAGAAAATGATCATTTTTATTCAACTTCGTGGGACAACATGTTCAAGGTGTGGAGGCTATTTGCTTTCAATTGCTAGGAATTGTTTCAAGCACACGATGATGCTATAACCACACTTTCTTGCCTTTGTCGATTTCACTATCAATGTATGGATGAAGAACCTTGACAATTAAAAGCATTCTTTGGTTACAATAATGGAGTTGTAGTGAATGCTCTTTCTCCAAGCGATTCTTCCACTTGATCCTATGTTTTGGTGCTGGTGATTACCGAGTTTTAGTGCGGGAGGCTGATAAAATGGATATTGTTGGTCGTGGCCCATAGTGAACATGTCTATTGTTGGTCGTAGCCCATAATTGACAGAATAAATTGTTGGTTGGGAGCTCCTACTAAAAGCGTTGAGAAAAGTCGTTTCAAGGAAAACCGTGGCATTCCATGGAAATTAAACAATGTGAGAGAGGGCATGCACATTTTTAAAGGAAAGTATATGTTTTTGCCCAAAGATTTAATGTTTTTTTTCTTTATAGAAACGTGATGGCCACAAACAAGTGAGAAAGAAATATAGAACGAAGGTTGAAAGGATATTAGTTGAGAAATGATATGAAGTTACATTGTAATTTATTATTATTATTTTAAGTCATAAAAGTTAATAAGGATGATTGGAATGGTATTGGGTATGTAATAAAAAGGTTGGTAAAGGCCTTATTGGGCCCTGCCTTCATTGGGGTACTATAGCATTCGATTTATTGGTTGATTGGTATTAGTTAATTTTTTACTTTTAATATTTTGTTCAGTTCCAAAGATTAGTATAGGAAAATATTAACACGATATATTACATCATTTAATATAAATGCAAAATCTTATTTTTCTACCATGTTATTGGTTGTGAATTTGAAGTCTTATTCTTGGTGTGGCGACGGTCTCGTTTGTAATCTCAACTTCCATTAAATTCATTTAATCAAACCTGTTGACGATTTCGTTGGTAATCTGAATTTAATGGATGTCAACTTCTCTTTAAACATGCACAACATGTTTTGGAGAACTCCTTTTATCTTATTCTCGGCCCGACGACAATCTCATTGGTAATGTCAACCTCCATTAAATTTATTTAATGGATGTCAGTTTCTTTCTAAATATGTACACCATATTTTGGATAACTTTTATTGTCATTATGCTAACAATTTGACAATATTCAATATCTTTGTATCGCTTACAGATTGCAGGCTCATGCGTTGAGATTTTGTGGCTAGTGCTAGTAAAATATTTAAGATCATATTTAAAATTTATATATTTCTTATTATACTCGTCTTATTTGCGTATTTCTCAACTCTAAAGAACAATCACTATCGATAACTATCATTCAACTTATACACTATTATGATTTTTTTTATAATATTATTGACAATCAAAAAAATATGTGGGAAATTTAAAACACTATTTAAAATCTAGTTTAATTATTTTCAACACAAATAGACATTTAATTAATAAATAGAGAAAAACTTCAGGAGTCACTGAAAATACAATAAAGTTTTTTTTTGTGTTATAATAATTCATTCTTCAAATAATGGAAATTTGTTTTTAGTGTTTAGCTACAATCACACAATGTCAAGTAGTGTGTTTTTATCTTTTACTTGGCAAATAGGCTTACATACAATTTAAGGAAAATACTATGCAACATGCTAGTTACATTTTTAAGAGAAAAAGTTCAAGGTTTTAATTTTTTTTTACAAGTAATACAATGTCAACTAAAACATATTTCAATTTTTTTAATAATAATTTTTTTTTTAAATATTATTAATTTAAACATCATATACAAATTTTAGTTAGCATTTATTTAAGTACATAACATTTTGAGTTTTTAATCAAAGTAATTACACATTACTCTAACCATGTACAACCTTTTTAGTTTTAATGAATAAAAATAATATCCATATTAAAAAATTTAGATTTTTTTATTTTATTTTTAATATATAAAAATAATATCATATTAAAAGATTCCATTGTTTTCGCACTAATAAACCTCTTCATCAAAACAAAGGAAAACAAAGAAATTCCAGCTACATGGTTTCATTGAGTGATTCATTGGAGTTTTGTTGTTTGTAGTTGAAATATTTTCCATTTTCAAACTAGCTTGGAAGGGAAATAAATTCTAGCTATATGCTTTGTTTTGTGTAGCAAAAACATTTTCAAATTTTCCTTGGCAGGGTCCTTGTTGAGATAATGTTAAGAGGGGATCAATAATGTATGAGTGGTCAATAATAGTTGACGAGTTTTTGGTAAATTAAATGTAATGTGATGGGTATTGATGATTTAAAGTAAAGGGTCCTTGTTGAGATAATGTTAAGAGGGGATGAATAATGTATGAGTGGTCAATAATAGTTGACGAGTTTTTGGTAAATTAAGTCAAAGTTAGAGAGTCAAAATTAAAGAATGTCATTGAGGTTTTGTGAAAGTTCATATTAGAGAACAAAGTTTCAAGTATTGTTGTAGTGGAATAATTTTAGTGCATGATCATTGTTACCCAACACATTTCTTATTGTTGTACTTGAAAGATGGGTACATGATTAGTTGTACCAGACACTCTGTGTTTATTCTTTGTCAAGCGAGTGTGAATCATTAGCAGTTTTAAAATGGGAAAATGAAGAAAAAGGCTTCAAACCACTAATCATGAATTTGACCTACTACAACACGATCTTGATGATGCTTTGCAAGAAATAGACATGTTACATAAGCAAAATAATTGCATAATGGATACAGTTGCAAAATTGAGATCACAAGACAATGAACTTTATCATGAATTTGTTAGTTTGGCTACACAACGCATCAACACATTAGAAGGAAAGTTGAAATCACTAGATCAATTTGTAGATGATATTTTCCAAATTCAAGATCAAAATGATAAATTGATAGAATCATTGCAACAATAATTATTGGCAAAGGAAAATGAGTTGTTAGCACTCAAAAGTGAAGTAAAATGACTAAAACAAGAGAGTAAAGTGTGATGCAATTTGTGATACAAGTGACCTGATTAAGAAGATTGATAATTCTTATGATACTTTCTATTTGGTTGATGATAATAATGTTGATGTACATATGTCCGTCTCTTGTTCTGAGGCTCCAAATGATGATCCTGATGATATTTCTAAAGATTAATCTCTTAGTGAAAATTTTGAAATAGGTTGCTTTGAAAAACACACAAAAGGAATTGGTTCAAAACTTTTGATTAAAATGGGTTTTGAAGGAAAATATTTAGGCAAGATTGGTCAAGGTATCCAAAAGCCCATATAAATATGTGTAATGCCAATAAATGAAGGCCTAGTAGCAATAGTAGCAATAGTAGCAATAGGCCTAGTAGCAATAAATAAATATGCAACTGTTAAGTTTGTGAAAGCAGAAACATTGACATCAGGTGAATCATCTACAAGTAGCAATAGTAGTAACGAACCAGGAGTAGAAGCCGCAACAACAAACTAAGTGTAAAAGCAGGAACATTGTTGCAGTCATTGTGGTAAAATAGGGCATGTAAAAGAAAAATGTTGGAACTTACATCCCCATAGTATTTGTTGTTTTACAAATCATGCTCAACACAAGAGTTGGAATAGAAAAATATCAAAGCCTCACATATAAGTATAATGTGGTTGGATAGATGTACTTGAATGACAGAATGTTTTTTTTTATGTTGAAAGGATTTTACAGGGTCAAGTCTTCCAATGTACAACAATATCTCCCATACAAATTTCATGAGTTAATTGGTCCTCCAAAATTCAGTTAAACATGTTTAGAAATAGTTGTCAGTTTATTGAGTCATTTCTTTGAGTCAAATGAATCATGGGTATTTTTGTAATGGTTCATGGTAACCCAAAAACCACTTTGTAATGATAGATGCAGGTTTGTGGTCAGTCAAAACCACTTAATGTAATGAATGGTTCGTGGTAAGACGAAACCACTTCGAAATTGTATTGGTTAAGGGTAAGGAAAAACCTGAGTATGATATACCGGTTGAAGGGAAACCCATAGAAAATCCATGTGAAGGTCAAGGATAAGCTAAAGAAATCCTTTATATGAAGATGGTGCAGTTCATATGATTGACTTAAGATCCATAATTATCAAAGAAATATGCAGCTCATGTTGATACATGAAGACAACGACTACTGAAGAAAGATATGAAGATGAAGAAGACAAAAGACGTTGAAGACAACTCAAGACATCCAGATTGAATCATGAGTATTCATTAAGGGGGGATTATGAATGAATAATCCATTCTTATGATATGATGAAATTATTATTAATGAAAGTAGATCTATTCTAAAAGTCTACATATGATCAAAGATGAGGAGAATGAGAGAAGTTATAAATGGAAATCTCATAGACTCAATATTTATGGAGATGTCCATGGAGATATTGTGGAGATAGTTATGGAGATGGTTGTGTCAATTAGCTATATTGAAAATTTTGTTATGAACACCTCAATGCTATATAGCAAGACCCCACGTACTGCATTGGTGTAAGAGAGTGATGTATAATTATTGTACATTAATACAATGTGATTATTAATGAATATTTTCTCTTATGTGCAACACATGTGTAAATGTTGTTTATTGTTGCTCATATAACCAACAGAAAGGGATTTTGCATGTCTTTGCCTCATGTCCATTCTTCCCACAACAAACACATTGAAGATCATATTTCTCACAAAGATTATGCCTACCCCGTGTCTGAAATTCTTCTTTCTGTGTTCTCTCTTATTTCCTTCTCCTGTAGAAGAATCATGTGATTGATTCTTCTCTTTTTGAGCAAGGCACTTGGTGTCTCCATAGGGATAATCTGTCTTCTTTCTTCTTGGCATGATTATTCAACTTGGAAAGCTAAAATACCAGACCACGCTGAACTATTCAAAAGCTTGCGAATTATAGTTCTTTGTTGAAGAAGAACGTATGAATAACCCCGATTCAAGTGGAATAGAAGCCTCGTTCATTGGGGAGAGCATTCTACAGGTGTGGGAGAAACTAGAATATTTCCACCTTTATCGAGAGGGGAAAGCCCTGTATTTCCATGCTCAAGCGACTACTGACCGTTACGATTCCTCACTCAAATCCTATTGGACACCAATCCCAACAGATTGGGTTTACTGCAGGCACTCATGCACAAAAGTCAAAAGAACCGATGAGAGAAGATCGACACAGGACTCAATCAACAAACCTCTGGATCCTTCGGATGGAGGGGTCTCACCGTTTATACAAGGAGTACACTTTGACACGTATTTGGTAGTCCTTCCTCCTGTTGTGCGTGGTGAGAATAATTAAAGAAAATTTTTGTTTAGTGGAGACCCGACATTCAGAAATTCGACGACCGTTGTGTATGGTATCTCTCTAGCTGTTGTGGCTGCACCAGGTGATAAACTTACAACAAGCGATATTAAGCAACCGAATTATCCCTTGTAGTCTGGTTTTAATTTGCAGGTCGGCTAATTCGTGGGTGACAGACGAGCATAAACAATGGTGCCCAGAGATGAGAAGAAGCCCGAGGACAAGAAACCCTTGTGATTTCCCTTCACTGACAGGGAGGAATTGTCCCTAGGTTTTTCAGATGCATTATCAGAGAAGAAACACCAAGGATGAGGTACACAAACTTCCAGATCTGCTCGCAGTAGGAGAGACAAATAGGGAGACAAACCTCATAGGCTATAAACAAAGAGGCAGAGGATTTTCTGCACGAGGAAGAGGCAGAGAATCATGGAGTTAAACCTGTTTTGATATCATTGTGAGATCAGGTATGAGCACAGTAACTCCACACTTCAATGAATTTCATAACGTGGGACATTCATAAATACAATACAATGTAAGGTGACTTTTGGTTTCACCTTACATTGTATTTATAAATACAATGTAAGGTGACTTGAATTTCATAACGTGGGACATTCATAAATACAATACAATGTAAGGTGACTTTTGGTTTCACCTTACATTGTATTTATAAATACAATGTAAGGTGACTTTTGGTTTCATCTTTTAAGAAGTTCGAATAACTCTTCCTATTCACCTAGAACTCTTCATTTTTCTCCTAAATAATATTTTCAAAATACTATAATCTTCAATATCCAACAAAAAAAAATAAACTAATGAAATTTCATAACAAATTTACAATGAAATATAAATTGATTGTTACTGTAAATACTAATCTAGTGGCACAAAAAACAAGATATAATTTTAATATCATGTTGGAAATGCAATTTTATGTAATTGTAACAAACCATTTTCCCTAATTAATGTAGGAAAAAGCAGGGACAAGAAGCTATTGGGGTTGTTTTTTCGATATGAATGCAATTTAATATGTTGTTATTTGGTATTTTTAATGTTTTTATGATTTTTTATGTACATAATTTGAGAAAATGGTAGAATGTATTTCTCTTTTTGCACCAAATATGGAAAACCAACAAGCTAATCTCATTGCAATTTGACAGAGAATAACTTAAAAACAATTTAAACATAAAACTTTAAGGATTAATTAATATGTCTAGAATGTTTAAGATGCACATATTTTGTAAATATATTCACTTTTTAAATTAGTATTTTAACAATGGAAAATGGTTGAACCAATGCCTTCACGTAGTTAGAAATAGAATATGAATGTAAGAAAACAAGTAAGGTTGTAGAAAGATCCAATTCCTACTATGTAAGTTTTATCGAAAACAAAATTAGAAGCAAGAGTGTATGGGAATTAGGAAATTATTTCACACAACGAATGAGAGATAGTCATTAAATAATTGTTTGATCATCTTTATTACTAAAGGTTGCTTGATTGTCTTTATTACCAAAGGTTGTACAAATAATAGAATCCTTGATAGGTGGACAAAGAAATAATTTTCTAATTGCAAGCTTGAAGAAAAATCAATTTCCTACTATTTAAGTTTTATAAAAATATTAAATTAAAAGTAAGAGTATGGACATTATAGAAATCCTCACACACAAAGAACAAAAAATAATTGTTAAAGAATTGCTTGATTGTCTTTATTACCAAGGGTTGTAGGAAGAACAAAGTCTTTTATAGGTTTGGACAAGAAATAACTCTGCAATTACACTCGTTGTTAGTTGGATGGGATCAGCAAAATCACGATCCAACAAAGAAGTCTTCAACTACCACAGGTACAATGGGATAGCTTTCAAATTGCTCTCTCAAAAATTAAATAAGTAATGAAAGGGGTAAAACAATCGTCAACAAAGCTCTAGTGCTTGATCATTCACAAAAATCTTGACCCTTTCCATTTATTAACTTGTACAATATATAGAAGGAGAGAACAAGAATACAACATAATAGATAAGAATAGGGGATTAGAATACTCGAAGTATAGCATCCCTCCAATGATAAAACAATTGTTGTATGAATAAAAACCTCCTCCAAAAGGGAGACATCACCTAAAAATGCTAATTTCCTTCTTTTATGAACACCACACTTGCCCATAAAAATCCCCTTCTCTAGAGCACGCTTCTCCTAGAATAGAAAATTCGATTCTCCTAAAAATAACTCAAGTGGAGAATAGAATTTCCAAATCGAATTCTCCAAGAATATAACTTGCACACATTCTAGAATTAAGCATATGATTAGTGCACATTCTTCCAAGCTTTGCATAAAACATTGTTTGACACCCATCCCATAATTGTGATATAAAATTCTTAAAGTAAAATTTTCCATTTTCTTTATATTTCCATTCCTACCCTTTCACTTAATTCTGTTATATTATCATTGATTGTTCTAGGATGTTTGAGACAGGTTCCAACCTCATCAAGCTTCTTATGAAGAAAATAGAATTTTAACATCCCATCTAAAATTCACTAGACTTAGCAATGTTTATGATTCCAACAAACTGCATTGCACCAAATTGAAGACAAATCCACTAAACCATCAAAATATGCCAAATGTCACCACTTGACCATGCCAAAATGCATCTAGTCCCTCGAATTTCAGAGTGCTCAGAATTCCTAGAAATCAAATGTTGATGTTTCTCACCACACACTAGGTACCCAAAAGTCTAGTCACCCTACTAAAAATAACACCACCTCATAATCAACTGACACTCAAACCACAAGCAAATTTCCCAACCTAGTCCTCAAATATGTAACCATCCTATCAATCATATCACTTTTAGAAATTGCTAAAAATAACAACTCAAATTTTCTTGAAATTCGAATTCCATGCACATCTCCCCAAAGGGTATCCAAATATATAATTAGATCTCGAAGAAAATAAACATGTAAAATCCAATTACACCATTCCCTTTGGAGTTTTCGACCCCCATGCTTGCTCAAAATACTGCAAGAAGCCATGCAATTATGGGGCACTTGTTGCCACTCAATCCCTTGTCCAATTGTACCTGTGATGTAACCTATGGATGTACCTATATGGATTAGTTGTTCAAGAACCAACCTAATCATCTATCTATAAGTAAAAAAAACATGCGACAATGTGCCAATGTTGGAGAAATTTCTATTTTCGACACACTAGTACAGTGGGAGTTAACTGACTAGTTCTATTTTAGACTTTCTATTTTTACCATCACTATTATGCATGCATGCATTCCTAAGGAATGCTAACTGCTTGATTGATTTTCTTAATTATGGAATGTTTTTTCCTATATATGAGTGTATTCCACTCATTCATTCTATCATATTGATCATGATCTATGTATCAATCATCAGCTCATTGGAGTAGTGTGAATATATTTTCTCTTTCTTCCATATTGAATCTCTCTTCTTTTATTGATAAGATTTGTTTGTACTTGCTTTAGCTAGATCTCCTGTGTAGGTTTCCATGAAACACTGACATGGTATCAGAGCTATGCTGCTTGGAGCAAGTCAAACAAGCCAAAGAATAAGGAAAATCAGGATTTTGGTGAGCTAAATCCGTGGTCGTACCTTTCAGCAGTTATTCCTCCCAAAATATTACATTTTTGAGAAAACGACCCACTAAGAAAATAAATCGACCCATTTTGGAAGTGGGTTTTCAACCTTTTGGCGAGATTCTTCATCGTTTTCTCAGAAAGTAAGCCGCAAGATAGCCTCTTGAAACTGATACGAATCTGTGGCTGTACCTTTCTATAATAATTGCTCCCCAAAATATTAAGTTTTTGAGGAAACAACCCGCTTGAGAAATAAATTGACCCATTTTGGAAGTGGGTTTTCAACTGTTTGACGAGATTCGTCACCGTTTGCTCAGAAAGTAAGTCGCAAGATCATCTCTTGAAACTGATACGAATTTTCACTTAAAGTGTCATTTCTGCCATGATTTCTTAATTTTTCACTTGCAGATTGAGAGTAAATTTTTAGGGTTTCTTAGAAACAGTAAGAGAGATGGATATGACAATTATTATACAGTCAAAATTGGTGGTAATCCTCACACCATACAATTATTTTGATTGGAAGTCCAAGGCGACATTCCAACTCAAAAGAAAAGGACTATATAATTTGACGATGGTGACAGAAACAAAACCTAAATAAGCGATTGAGAATATGAGATGTGCGAACCGTAAGGATGAGGCCACATGAATACTTCTTGAGTTAATCTCCACTAATTTGTGGTTTCATGTTGCCGCATGCAAGACTCTAAACGATATCTGGACCACCTTGGAAGGACTCTTTGGAATACAGGATGAGATGCGATGTCATATGCTTGAGGTAGAGTTGAATACCTTAGACCCTAAAAGTTTTGATAATATACAAGATTTTTTTACTAAATTTAAATCTTTGATTTTTTACTAAATTTAAATCTTTGATATTGCTTGGGTGAATGTGGTATTGATAAGTCTACACAAGAGAAACAACTTATTTGAACAACCTTGGCCAAGCTAGGACTAGAATACGTGTCAGAGAAGCGTCTCCAATTTTCATTTTGGCAGATGTCTTTTGGAACAAATTGGTAATGCCTACGTTGTCTCAGTTCATTGAGTCTCTACACAAGAGCGCATAAAACTCATACGATGGGCCTCATGAAAGATCCCAGAGCACATGCACTCACCATGCATGATGGAAAATGGTCATCCAAATAGAACGTGAAGGAGGGATATTCCAAACCCCTTCAATGACTTCTTAGGGTTCCGTGGGACTCTTCGATTCCAAGAAGAAGAAGAAAAAAAAAAAAAAAAAAAAAAAAAAAAAAAAAAAAAAATCATGAAGAATCCACATGCATGAAGAAAGAAATCGATCTTATGTCACATGCACTTCAACAAATTCTAAACTTCATTCCGTAGGGAGTCAAGAAGCGTATGAAGAAGATCCCGCCCTAAGAAAGGTAATCATCATGTTCGCTTTCGTACCACCTCATCCCATTCATGGATTATAGATTCTCGTGCATCCCATCATATGGTAACGAAATATGGAAGTTTTCTCTCTTTGAGTCCATGCTCAAGACCCCTATTCTCATGGGGATGATAATCTAGTAGCAAGAGGGCATGAAAGGGGAGAGTGGAACTCCACAATTGAAGTTTTGAGAATGTTCTACGCAGTTCAAATCTTTCTATGAATCTGCTCGCCATCGATCAATTAGAAAGGTAAAAATGTTGAATTACATCAGATTCAAGCCAATTGACATGCATGACAATTCTATCATTGTAATTGGTGAGGTGGATCACAGTCAAGTTTGTATAAATTCACAAAGTTTTTCATCGACACTCTCTATTATTTTCTACTTACACATTAGGAGAGTACTTTTGCATGCACCTCCAATGCAACATGCATATACTCTTATTCTTCCATCAGTTTCAAACATAAGAGATGATTCCATACACCTCTAGATTCTCAGCATGGAAATAATCATGTAGTACAGTCAGATAAGAAGCCAACGTCGAATCTTTAGAAGATGCCCAAGAAGGCATAGACCATACTTTAGGAAGCAGGAAACCAGTGGAATCCATTGATTCGGTGAGACTGACCAACATGAGGATCCTTCTCATGTATTTCTTTCCTTCACCCGCTGCATGCCCATGCATTGCTATATGGTTCAATCTATTGATCCACAGACCTACAATAGGGTTGTAGTAAATCCATTAAGGCAAACAACCATGCAGAGGAGCATGACTCTCTCCTAGAGAATCGATTAATTGGTTCCACATCCACCAAAAGGAATATTTTCGTGTAGATGGGTCCACATGATCAAGATGTACAAGGTTCCATTGTAGTTGCCAAAGGACTTCATCAGATCCATAAATATTTCTACATCTTCATGAAGACTTTCAAGGAGCCAAAGTTTCAGACTTTGTTGGATCGTCTTGCAGTTGAAGAACACAGTTTCCTTGCAACAACTGCCATTTTCTTCTTTGATAAATTATCTTTTGAGGAGGGGTTTTGTCTCACTTGTTTTTCCTCTTTCTTACTTTTATTTAGTGTTCATTAGTTACATTGTACATGAGTACCTAAAATGGCCTTAGTAGCCGAGACTCATTTTTTACCCATAGTGATGTTCAAGGGGGTGTTGGAGAAATTTGGTATTTTTCACACACTAGTTCATTGGGAGTTAACTGCCTAGTTCTATTTTAAACTTTCTAATATTAGACCATCACTACTATGCATGCATGCATTCCTAAGGAAAAACTAACTACTTGATTGCTTTTCTTAAATATGGAATGTTTTTCCCTATATATGAGAGTGTAATCCACTCATTCATTGTATCATATATTGATCAAGATCTATGTATCAATCATCACCATTCGAGTAGTGTGAATATATTTTCTCATTCTTCCATATTGAATTTCTCTTCTTTTCTTAATAAGATTTGTTTGTACTTGCTTTAGCTAGATCTTCTATGTGTTTTCATGAAACATTGACAACCAAGTCAGAAAGGCACTCATGAACCATTATTGTCGTGTTGATGGACGGACCAACAAATCCATCATCGTAATATACCAAATAAGATAGGCACTCAAGTTGGATTTTAAAGAAATCCAATATGGGTGCTAACACTAGCTACAATTAGGGAAATAATACCCTTGTGAGACATTGAGAATCCTAGAACTTTGGAAGAAGACTTGTAAGATCAGACCACAAGAAATCCCTACGAAATAGGTCTTGCATGTGCAAACTTAAAAGTTATGTTGAATGGAAGCTAGCACATGCCCAAATAACTACAACCAACAACTCTCAACATGTACGAATCTCTACAATTGGATAATGGGTTGATGTTGACCACGGAAGAAACTCTCTAGTAAAAAATCATTAATGTCAATGTCTGTTGGACACGAGGAAACCCACTAATAATGCTAATGGGATCCAAGGTACATGTACAATCCTATTATATAAATGATCTAATGTTGAATAATCAAAGGAATCACCTAGTAAGAACTCAATAAGTAAAAGCTTTCTTAATGCTAGGTACACCGCGAATAAGGATTGTAAACAACAAGGTTGTTAGCTTCTAGATCAACCCTTAGAACAAAATGTCCTATAGTTGATGGGGGAAGACCCGTTGGGAGGAAAGTGATGAGAAATCCTTCTGACTAGCATAAAGCAAAAATAGGTAGAACAATAAGGCACATATATGATGGAAGTCCAAAATAGTGAGTTTCATACTTGACTCGACTCTTTCAACTAAGACTTTCACATACAACCGACAAGACATAGGAATCAAAGTTGAAACTTTTGGATCCCCAACCAAGCTATTCTAACACTAATTAACTCTATGAAAGTATATCAGAATAGGATGCGAGAATTTCTTGTGACAACTTTATTTTCTTACTCAACATAAAACAAATCATGACTCAATAACTTGAAGAGTGACCATTCCAAAATAAAACCCTAATAACCTAAAACCACCTTCCAAAGACAAAACATGAAAGTAAATATTGGGAAATAAACCTAAAATGTTTAGAAGACAAAATTGAACTTTGATCTAAAGGAAAGGAAAAACACAAAAACATGACTCAACCTACCTAATTGCTCAAAAAGAGAAAAAATGAACTTCATTAGGAGAATTTTGAGGTAAAAGTTGGGCCTCAAAACAAAAAATGTACTATCAAAATCAACTTTACAAGATTCAATTACTTTTGAAGGAATGACATCATCACTAGGGGATGAGTTGGCATTGCTTGAGTTAAAAATATTATTTGTCACGTTCTAAATGGTTGGGATGAGTTGGCATTGCTTGAGTTAAAAATACTTATTTGTCACATTCTAAATGGTGGATGACAACCCATGGTTAACCTTGATCGCGTTGCAAGTAAAGTACTCATAATACTTATAAATTACTTTTGAATATAATATATATGTACTAATAAAGTAAATTACTTTTGAACATAATATACATGTACTAATAAAGTAAATTACTTTTAAATATATAAAAATAAAATACTAATTTAAAATTCAGAAACATAATAATTAAGTTATACATATGATTCACGTTTTATTTTTTTAATTACATAAAACAATTCATAACACACACACGCACACACACACACACACCAATGTAAAAACCAAATCCACGTATTTCACGTAATATGATTAATACAATATGAATACTCCATATACTAATATGACGTTGTCTAACTGTTCTATGAAATGGATTTTTTTTGCCGGAATCCGATGACATAAATATTCTCTAAATCACTATTTTTTGTTGTTTAAAATCCATTTCTGAATACATAAATGGATTCAGCATGCTGAAAAACCCTTGGGGCACTTAGATTATACAGAAATAATCACTTAAATTTGTAGATCTAACAATTTCTTGCCGGATTTTAGGAAAATGTCCCCGAAAAAAATCGTCGGAGAAGAGTCATTTCATAGAATGTCTAGAATACGAATACTAATATATGGGACACATGGTATACATACCTTTGACTAATATAATATACAAGGAATAATATATTATATTACACATATATGGAGTCCCATATATATATTACACATATATGGAGTCCCATATATTATGTTATCCTTGGGATAATATATAAGCACATATATACATACCCTTATATATTAGCTAATGACATTGAAATATATGGGGTGGCACCCCATATATTATATTGTCCCTTACTAATATATAATAATGTATTATGCCCCATATTAGCCAAGGGTTAATATAATATATGGTGTGCACCCACACCCCATATACTATATTATCCCTTGTGTAATATATGGGGAACGTGGTATTATTTGGTGCACATGGTATACATACTCCACATATTAGCCAACATATAATATAATATATTGGGTGCACCCTATATATTATATTATCCCTTGACTAATATATGATGTATGTGGTATAATATATGGGGTGCATCCCATATATTATATTATCCCTTTGCTAATATATGGGATATACCACGTATCTCTAAACTTACTCACAAGAAAAATACAAACTCAAACAACTCAAAAACTTAGATCCTTTTATTTTTTTTCCTTATTTCTTCTTCTTCTCTCTCTCTCTTTCTTTTTTTACATCATATGTTACATATGCAATGATCAGTGTATTCGAACAACTAGTACAACCATGCAAATAAGTGATTGATCCTACATGCATGATCAACATAGTCAAATATCCCATGAAGCCAATCATAAAGTCCATTGATGCATAAATAATTCTTCATATGCTTGATTGCCAAACAACCAAGTAACTTTACTGGATGAAACTCTAAACATGTTTTCTCATTGGTGAATAAGAAGAAAGTAGATTTTTTTTTCTTGAAATGCCTTCTAAAATACTTCTATCATCCTCAATTCAACCATATCACGATTTAATCTAATTTCAAAACAATGATTCAATTGAGAATCAAATTGAGGAACAAAATTGCACTATAGAATCATTACCAAAATATGAGAAAAATTATCTTCTGATTGAACCAAAAGATGTTATTTGGGTTGCAATAATATGCCAATAAGGTGTTCATCTTGTACCAACTCATCCATAAAAATGTGAAAACAAATATCTTGTTAATCACAAACCTCATCATCAATCTGTTGCACGTCCTTATCTCGATCATGATATGTTTTTTCACTGACTTATGCATATGGTTCTACATAAGTTGGCAAGATTGTAGAAAAAACTATGAATCCTCTTGCCTATCCAAGTCCTCAAATTTCACTAGGTGTCTCTCCTCAACTACTCTTTCAATGGAATCCCAAATATAAATAACATATTTACTAAGATCAAATACTCCATCAAAGTCTTCTAGTTTCGAATCACATATAGAATATGAGGAAAGAAGCATATCTTCCTTGGGCTTAGGGTCCTCAATAACATTGTCAACTACATCTTTTGATTCCCCATCACGTTGAATGAACAAATGAATTGAAAAAGGCATAGTAGAAACATAATCACATACCATTTCTTCTGTAGGATCAAAAGACAGGGTTTCTCTATCATCATGCTCTTTCTTTGAACGATCATCCTCAACATCAAAAACTTCATCACACGATTCCTCTTCAATGTATTGAGAATCCCCTATATTTGTAGAACCATATTCACAAAAACTATAATTTTGAATATGATTTTTTTTAGATAAACTTATAAGCTCTCAAGAAGAATACAAACATTTTCTAAACTTTCCTTGGGCATAGTTTTCCATACTTTTCTTAATAGGAACCCAAAATTAGAATCAAAAGCACAAAAATACAAATCTAAAGCACAAGCTTCATCTGGTTTGAGTAGGATCTATCATTGCATAATATTTAGCAAAGTTGTTAAATTCACCAATTATTTCAAAATCCATTTTCTTGAGACGAGAGGAATTAACAAAAGACTTGTACTCCTTGCTAGCCCATTCATCTCTAAAAGTGTGCACAAAGGCGACAAAATCATTTATATGTGAAATGCACAAATATCAATACCAATTCTGTGTTTCATTTTTTTTTTCATGTGGTTCACAACAATGAAGACCAGTAGCTCGCTACGTCCATGAAGCCCCCCCAAAATCCATGAGAGAACATGGGGAGGCTAGGATTGGAGGGATATTGATTGCTCAACAACAAGCATATCTTATAGACCCATTATGGGCATCAATTTTCACTTACAAAGAATTGAACTTGGGTGGGGAGGATAACAATCATTCCTCCCAACCACCCAAGCTACATCCAATGGACTAAAGTTTGTTGGGTTGAATGGGAATCGAACCCATGACCTCCAGGAGAATATTCCAATGACTTAGAAATATCCTCCTAACAATGCACCACAACTTGTGCTTACCAATTCCATGCTTCATCTTTCAAACTTTAGAAAATAATTTCATCATAACATCTTCATACACGACATCCAAATTTAATTTTTTTTTGGGAAATTCATCCAAGTGTGCCTTAACACTAGTTAGACTAACATCAAAGTGTGGAAGACGTTTCTAATACTTCTTGGGAAGTGCATGCGGATACCCTAAAATAGTAGTAAAACCAAGAGGTGAATATGGATGGAATATATTAGGAAGGGAATCAACCAAAGTTGACGAAAACACTTTTGAAAAGAAAACTAAAGACATAACAAGGATTGTAATTAAAAATAAAAGAAAAAATTCCTTACCAAAACCTCTTCCTCCTATGTGTTTTGTTAGTACCTATGAAGTTGAGTTTCCAAGTGAGATATAAAAATATAATACTAAATTGCTCACTTCATTATGTGTGTCTATACTATGGATTGGAAAGTCTGGCTAAGCTCTCTGACAATGGTGCCAAAATGTTATCACTTGGAAATTGCTGCCTTGCAAAAGCTAAAGGGAGTCCATAAACACTAGGAAATAAGCACTACCACCTCGCTTATTTCCCCTCATTTTGAAATTAGTGCTTGCTAACTTCAAGGAGTATCCCTAAATGATCAATGGGTCAATACTTAGAAAAGGAAATGACCAGTAAAATTTAAAATCAATATTAACGCTATTATCCCAAATAAATATACAACTAAATGTAAATAACAAGAAGCTTAAAATGGTCATAAATGTAGAAAATATGCCTAAAAAACGATGCAACTTTTTACGCTAATTATGGGTATGAATCCCAATGCAAATACACACCAAAAACACATAAATAACATTGCATAACAAAATTTCCAATGGGCTGTAAATTGACTTTTCAAAAATTTTAAATACTAATTTAATGAGTACCCTAGTTCCACCTTTCCTGTTAGGGGCAGAGTTCGCTATGTCTTTTTCTTATGAGGCATGTGCCACCTGATTGACCTTATAGAGTAAAGGGAGGCTCCCATGTAAGGTCTCTTGAGCATTTACAAAAATCTTTGTATAAACGACGTCCAATGTTCATACGGTTCAGAAGCAGTGGTTAAGGAGCAGCGGTTCATGGTTCACGGTTCAGAAGCATCCAACATGGTTCATATGCCAGAACAGGAACAACGCCTGAATCTGAATCTTCTTTTTAAGTGCCCGAACAGGAACAACGTCGTGAGTGGAGTGTGAGTGCGCCTGTGGGGGTGTGGTGGGTTGTCCTGGTCGGGAGTGGAACTGTGAGTGCGCTCGTGGAGGTGAGGTGGGCTCCCGAATTGTCAGTCCTTTGTCTCCAATAGACAGACAACTATTCTCCTGTTTCTTATTCTGTGTTTTTTTTTTCTTGTCCCCTATGGAAATGACAATACATTCAACACACATAAAAAATGGACAAGAGGTACCCGTCTCGGGTGAAATAAACCATTTAGGTCAAGTTAAAATTGCCTCTTCAAGCAAAGCAGGGAAGTGGGTTTGGGTCAATGCCAATCACTTTCAGGGTATTTTCAAATGTAGAGTTTCTTGTCTAAAATGGGAACAAACAAGGAAAAAATTGGTCCTCCGTAATAAACTTTCAAACAAGCCTCTTTTGCAAAGGTGTAACAACAACAAGACTAAATAAAACAATGATTATGCATTGTACAGTCCCACATCCACACCTCTCACATGGTCACCTGACCTGTATGTGCAAGAGTTACTAAATGCCAAGAGGAGATTGGAGGTTTTGGAAGTCAAATGGCATGAGAGAGACCTTCAAATCCAACTATTGATAGTAGAAAATCGTGACTTAGCAGAAAACAATAAAGTTTTAACAGATCAAGTGACACTGTGTGACTGTTGCAAGAAGTCATTTTGGAAGAAAAGCCTAAATGGAAAGGCTTGAAGGATGCTGGGAAAATCAGAGAAGATTGTTCTAAGGAAATTAGAGAGGGGATGAAATCTAAAACACCCAAAGCTGAAGGGAAAACAGGTGAACAAGCATACACCCATGGAGTGAAAGAAAGGGATGAAGAGAAAAGAGATTTTACAAAAAAAATCCAAAACTTGGGCACAAGGCATTAGCAATTCTGCTCATATGGAAAAAGAAACACACAACTAGGGGGATGACATGCAAGGTAGAGAAAACAAGGAAAGACAAGGCAGAGCAACAAACATAATTATCAAAGGTGTGAGAGAGTATGTAAAAAATGAGTGTACTCTCGATATTGCAAGTGATTTTTTCAAGGACAAGTTGCTTTGGAAAAGATGAATTTGCCAAGCATGGAGGGTGGGTAAGCCTAGTGGCGAGAGAGATATGCCCATAAAAGTCATCATGTCAAGCATACATGACAAGCAAATTATCCTAGGCAAGAAGAAACTCTTGAGAGGCTCTCACTTTTTTCTAGACGAAGATTTAACTATTAGACAACAAGAGGAAAGAAGGGGAGAGTTGTCAAAGGTTAGGTCAACAAGGGATGAGGGAAAAAGGGCATGGATGTTCAAAGGAAAAGTTGTTATTTCCTTTTTTGGTCCTCATTCTAAAACAAGAAAACAAGTTGGTAGCCAAGATGAGACAACAATTTCATTAGCAGGAAAATATGCAACAAGGCCAGTATGGACAAATAGGGGTGAAGACTCAACTTTGAGTCTTGTAGACCAAAACAAATAGCAATCAAATAATTCCCAGGTTTCCTTAAGATTAGTTTGTTGGAATTGCAGAGGTTATCCTTAGAGGCGAGGAGCTGGGTTAGGACCTATCGCGGAAGATAGAGACATAATTTCTTTGTTGGAAACACATGACCATGAAGGGTGAAAGACACCTATGTTTGAAGAGTATGTGAAGATGGCAGTGTGGAACAAAGCAACTGAAAATGGTAAAGGACATGGGGGTATCATGGTCTTATTGAAGAAAAAAAAAGGTCGTCTGATTCAGTTAGAAAGAGAAGACTCAAATAAACAATTCATTTGGTTTAAAATATCAGAAAATGGTAACATCATCAGGATTGCAGCATGTTATTTTTCCCCACAAGTTTCAAAAACTTACAAAAATAGGGGGCTTGACCAAAAAGACCCCTTTGTAGCCTTAAAAAATGATATTGCAACGTACTCTCAACTAAGTGAATTCCTTATGGTGGGTGATTTCAATGCTAGGACAACATATGAACAAGCTAGTATTCTTCATTGTAAGGAAGACTGCAAACCCATTTGGCTTACAAAAGAAAGAAATCATCAATGGAAAAGTGTTTCAGAGGACAACAAAAGCTACAAATTTTTTGGGGAACAACTGCTTACTTTATGTGGGGCATTTGA
Source organism: Picea sitchensis (assembly GCA_010110895.2). Taxonomy (NCBI): domain Eukaryota; kingdom Viridiplantae; phylum Streptophyta; class Pinopsida; order Pinales; family Pinaceae; genus Picea; species Picea sitchensis. Next base: position 62,130 of record SNQJ01S0045810.1, read on the forward strand.
CTTAATCATTTGTAATGGGTTGGCTAGATGGGCAAATTCTGGCAATTTCACCTGCAATACCTACAATGGAGCAAGTGTAGTAGACTATGTAACTTGCTCACATGGCTTGTGTGAGAAAATGGAGGAAGTTTTGATTGGTGAACAACTATGGGAGTTTAAATCTGATCATAAACCGATCTATTTAAGTCTAATTTGGGCTGAACAACAACAACATGGGAATAAAAATCAGCACATTCAACAACCTCCTTCAAAGGGAGGAATTCTGTTGACTCAAAAAAAATGTAACACCTTCAAGATATCTCTAAAGAGGTTGTTTAACAATGAGAAAATTGCATCCCAGGGCCTTCATAGACATGAGCTAACAAATTTAATCCAAAGCGCACTTACAAAATGAAAAAGAGAAAAAAATAGGAAATCTGAAACAAACTGCTTTCCGATTAATGTTTGGTTTGATGAGGAATGCAAAACAACAAGGAAAACTTTGAAAGAATCAAGCTAGAAAGAAATAAACATAAAATCTTACAAGAAAATTGTAAGAAAGAAAAAAACTGATTTCATGATCTCAAGGAGGGAGGAACTAATCTTCTTGGGGAAAAATAACCCCAAGTTATTTTGGAAGGAACTTCAAACGAGAAAGAAACAAATTGAAAATAATATCAAAACCTATCAATGGTTCGAGTATGCAAAGCAACTTTATGAGCAAGATCCTAAGGTGGACCCCCCTCCCTCGGTCAACACTACTACTAAGCTCTTCACCATGCAAAAAATTGAGGTGGGTATCAAAAAGTTGTGTGTTGGAAAAGCAAAAGATTTAGTTGAACTCCAAGTAGAATATCTAAAGTGGGGTTAAAAAACTCTTGCATCTCACATTATGAAAATTTTCAACATCATCATTCAACAGAGATTCCCTACATATTGGACAACGAGCCTAGCAATACCGCTTTTCAAGAGTGGGGATCTCAACAATCCCTCCAACTATAGGACCATAATGATAAACCCCTTGTTTGCAAAGTTATTTGGAAGTATGCTAGAAAATAGAATCAACAAGTGGGTTGAAGAAGGGGATAAGCGTGCTAAAGGGCAAGCAAGTTTCAGACCTAAACACTCAATGATTGATCACGGTATAACTCTAAGGCACATCATTGAAAAAGCGTGGGAGAAAAAAGAGGAAGCCTTTTTTTGCTTTGTTGATTAAAAAAAATCTTTTGACACAATCCCTAGAGATAAGCTTTGGAATAGAATGGAGGAACTTGGGGTTCCTATACATCTTAGAGCATCCTTCCATAGGCTATATGAGGAGGTTAAAGTCAAAATAAGAACATTAGATGGCATATCCGAAAGTTTTAGGAGCGATATCGGGGTCAAGCAAGGGTGCCCATTGTCCCCTACCCTTTTTGGTTTACATATAGACAAACTTGAAGGGTGGTTAAACTCACAGGAGGGTGATGATGCTCTTTTGGGTGATTTGTGATAAGGCTTCTTTTGTATGCAGATGACCTTATTAAGATTGCTAAATCCGCTATTGGGTTGCAAGAACACTTAATTTCCCTTGAGCACTTTTTTAGTACAGTGGGGATGCAAGTCAATACTAGCAAGACGAAAGTGGTGATTTTTTCTAGCAAAAGAAAACATAAGCAACATAAGTTCTACTTTGAAGGAAACACTCTTGAAGAAGTGGCAGATTACAAATACCTCAGAATTGACTTCAATAAAAATCTAAGTTGGGAAGGTTGCAGAAAGAAAAGAACTTTGGGAGGTTGGAAACCATTCTATGCTTTTGGGTAAAATCATGAAGATGGGTAACACTTTCGTGAAAATCAGGTCTCAAAAATTCCTAGCGACAATTTTTTGGCCGAAAAAATGTTTCTAGGAATTTTTTCGGTCGAAAACATTTTCGACCGAAAATTTGCACGTCAAATTAAACAGAGCCCTGACGGTGCCCTCAAAATTCGTGTACACTGTTTTTCAGATGAAATATTTTCCTGTGGTAAGCATATTTCGACCGAAACATTTATTTTTAATGGATTCCGTTAAAAACTAGGTTTCAGCCGAAAGATTATTTTGGCCGAAAACATGAGATTGAGACTGAAAACAAAAACTAGAGAATTGCCCCAAGCTTACCTAAACTTCGGAGGTTGCAAACTCTTGAAAATACTGATAATTTGGTTTTGAAAATGACACCAACATTTCCAAAATTGAATCTACTTTCAATTCCTATAATTTGTTTTCATTTTCTTTATTTTTATCTAATTTTATTTAATTTTTTAAAAAAATCACTGCATAATATTTCAAGTAGACATTATGATTCGGTGAAATGAAATATCGGTATCTCTAAAAATATATAGTGAAAAATTTAGAAAAAACTATATTCATAATCCTTAAACTGTTATTTTCAAAAGGGTATATTTAGATTTTAGTTTTAAGTAAAAATTAAGATAGATACAAGGTGTAGAAAAACATGTGTTTAAAATCTGCAATGTTTTCAGCTTGGTCAACNTTCTTAAAAACATAAGTTTAATAATAGATACATTGTTGTAGAAAAAAGTTACTCATTATCATTCCTTTCATGTTTAAGGAACATACTGTTAAACAATTGTCAAATTGGCATATCAAATCGTGATAAAAAAAAATTGAAAAATGGTCATTGGAAAGCTAACAAAATTCTTCACAAGTTTTGTTTTTACTGTAAAGTGAAATTCTAAATAAAAAAAATACTTTTGTATGCCATAAGTTGAAGAACTTGTGAAAATACAATTTTTTTTCTCATAAAATAAGAAAAGGTGTAACCCATCTTCATGATTTCACCCTTTTCAAAATAGGTGCAAAGAAGCAGAGCTATGGGATTGGAAGACTATGCAAACTCTCTTTGGGATTTTAGTGATCCTGGTGGTTCTATATGGTTGTGAAGTGTGGGCCAACAACACATCTGAGTTACAGTGGAAGCAAATTGAGAAGATTAGAAAACGCTTGATGACAAACAAGTTTAAAATTAAAAGTTCAGTCCCTTATGATATCATGCTGAGTGAAATGGGGGCTGCTCCGATTGAAGCAATTGCTATGGTGCGTCTCATAATATATATAAAAAAAATTGAGCAAATGGAAGATAGTCGGTGGCCTAAGGTCGTCTTCAATGACATATTGTGCAAAAGAAAGAAGACGTGGATGCGACAAAATATTAAATGTCTTGATAAACGAGATATCCACTTGAACAGGTGCCCTACGAACAATAACGAGATAAAAGATTTTGTTATTGATAGGTTCCACAAGAAAACTTGGGATAAAGGGATCAGGAGAAATAAAGAGTATTATATTGAAGAGTTTTAACCCCACATACAATCATCATCAAAAAGCGTACACAGGGGCCAATATATCTTGGAGAGCCAAAATTCTTATTGCCCAATTAAGAACCAATTCCCATCGACTCCGTTGTGAAACTGTGCGTTGGAAAAGACCAAAAGAAGCTTGGGAAGAAAGGGTGTGTGTGTTATGCACCTCCGGAAAAGTGGAAACAAAATTTAAAAATTTCATTTTACAGTGTGAAGCCTTCAAAGACAGTAGGGACAACTATATAAGTATCTTGACAACTAGCTCTTGGAATAACTTATTCAGTGAGGGGACAATGGAGAAATTGGGGGAGCTCATCATCAAGTTGAACAAGAAAAGGGTCGAACTGCAGAAATCAATGTGTGAGGCAGTTTGTCCCATAGGCTATTGTTAGCCTCGTGGACGTTAAAATCATTTTCTTTCTTTCTTTCTTACGATTGATCACATCAATGTATCATGAATCATTATTTTCATTTCTCATTTCTGCATAAAAAAAACAAGATACAATTTTAATATGATGTTGGGCATGAAACCAACAAACACTTTTGCACAATTAATGGAGGAAAAAGCAAGAACAACAAGCTATTGGGGATTCATTTTTATTGTAAATGCAATTTAAAA
>SNQJ01S0045810.1:66124-89294 GCA_010110895.2 Picea sitchensis
TATAATGCACACAAATCAAGAAAAGGTATAATTCCTCTCTTTTGGAAAAAAAATATGAAAAGAAAGAAAGTTAATCTTGTTTTAATTTGACAGAAAACAATTTAAACAAAAAACCTAAATGACTTACTAATATGCCTAGACTGTCTAGGATGCATGGATTTTGATAAGATAAATATGTTTGTTTTTTAAGTGAATAATCTAATATTTGAAAGAAAGTTAACTAGTGACTTAACATAGTTGAAAATATGAATGGAAGAAAGGTAACATAGTTGAAAATATGAATGGAAGAAAGGGAGTAGGGTGAAAGAAAAATCCAATTCCTACTACTTCAGTTCTATCAAAAACAAAATTAAAAACAAATAAGAGTTTACACAATTATAGAAATTCTTACATAAAAGGAATAAGAGATAGTCACCAAAGAATTGTTTGATTGTCTTTATTACCAAGAGTTGTAGGAAGAACAAAGTCTTTTATAGGTTCGAAGTGGTGATTTCATCTAGGATAGGTGACTGATCTACTTGCTTTGTTGGCATCTTTTTTTATTTGAGGTGTGATTTAGGATTTGTAGGGATGATTACTCTCAAATTTAGAGAGTGTAACAAGTTAGAAGGCGATTCCAACTTTACACCTTGGAAGCATAAACTATAGGCACGATTAGAGGACGATGTAATTTGGGTGTTTGTTGAAAATAAGGTTCTCATTCTTGCCGATCCAGCTAGTTGGTTGATTATAAGAAGAAAGAGGCCAAGGAAAACTGAGTAATTCTTGATCTGGTGAAGGATTATTTGATTTATCACATTACAAAGAAGAATATGCCTAATGGGATGCATGATGCTTTGATAACTTTGTACCATATTGAATATTAATTGCAATATGCACTTGAGAAATAAACTCTTTACCATTTGCATGCATTACAGTGATTTCATGGGTAGTTACTTGATGAAAACCACAAAGTTATGAGACTAGTTGGCTTCCATAGGGGTGAGGGTAGAAGATGAGGGGTTGGTGCCCATTCCTTTGAATAATTTTTCTCCATTTTGGAAAACCCTTTTTCCAAGGTATTTGTGCTCGTGAGAATATTCCCTCATTTGGAAAGCTTTGGGATGAATTTTATGTAGCAAGAGACAAGGTTAGAATCTAGTTCGACTAAAGAAGGTGAAGTAGAAGACCTTTATCTTGCAGGGAGGATGAGGAAGGGAGGAAATAAAGTAGAACCCTATAAGGGTTAGAATTATAAGTCTTTAAACCAAGTTAAGAAGGATTTGAGTCATATGGATTGTTTAAGGTGTCATTAGAAAAGACATTATGCCAACCTGTGTCTAGAGAAGAAAAAGGGGAAATCCAAACAATGAAAATAGAGTGCATGGGGTAGAGGTTGACTGAAGTGGTTAGCATCCAATATTGGAACCACCTTCTCCACGGTCTCTTGTTTATCTACCAACACCATTTCTGGTGTTGGATGGTGTTATCACACTAAATTTCCTTGGGTCTTTTAGTTTGTTTTCACTCCTTTTTTAAGCCTTAGATTTTAATTTTCTTTTAAATTTTCATCCCTTTATTAGTTTATTTTTGGTAGGACCCCTTAGATGATTAAATTTTTGAGCTTTATCTCTATTTTAATCCTTGAACCTTTTTAGCTCATGACTTATTTTTGGTCCCCTTCATGACTTGTCCCTAGGTCGATCCCTCCCATGGTTTGACTAATGTGACACACCTTTCTCCTCACTCATTACATCATAGGCATGCCTCATTCTCCTTGCTTACCTATCTAATCATTTTTTGAATTGGAGACGTTGCCTACTCATATGGAAGTTCCATAGCACCTATCCAGTTCATCATACTGCAACCTTGAGTCATGATTTCCACGACTGATGTCATGTCCCTTGTTTTCAGTGCCAGAAGTCGGTTAAAGACGCCTTCAAAGATCTTGCATTCATGATCTTTGGTAACCGTTTCTAATTTTGAAAAAACTCAGCAGTGCTACACTGCGCAAATTTGCAAGTTTTGATCAGGCGATCGGATGTCAACCAAGTCTGATGCTGAGAAAGATTCCAGGGCCGAATTTTTCTCAATTTCATCCTAAGATTGCGTTGAAGATCTCAACAGGTATCCCGTGTTGCCTCCTCTGCATATTAATTTTCACATGAAATTTGTGCTCGGGCTTTCAGTTTGCTAAGCTTGCACAGTAGTAAGGGACCCATATTTGCATGGTAACCTTGTATTTTCTCCTCTTCATACATGTAAAATTATTTGCCTGTATCCATGGTCTGATCACTGCTGTTTTCATTAACCATTGAAATTGCAAGCCTGTAAATAGCCTATCCTCTGTGTATGCATTGCGCTACCTAGAGGTGCTGCTCAAACCCTCTCTGTTTTCCTTGCTTCCTTTCACCTCGGAGTTTGGATTTTTTACTCAATTGCAGAGGGCCAATTTCGAATTACCCCCTCACTATTTACACTCCAGAATGTCTGTACAAGCCTAAGGGTATAATTCCTAAAGTCGAGCTTGGATTACTAGCATCAATTTATTTAAAGGGGTCAGCCTTATGTATTTGAAGCCCGATTCAAAGCCTTCCTGGTCATTACCATCCCTTAAGCCTTTTAAAATCCCTCATTATGAGCCATGGAGAATCCTCAATTGAGGAAGACACGCAAAGGTGGAAAGGTGGTTAGGAAAAAATCGGTGGACATGCATCTTTTTGATACAGAACCCATGGCAAGAGAGGCCTTTCAAAGAGTAGGGTGCCTCTCTTTCTGTCAGAACATGCAGAGAGGCCATCCAGAGGTAGCAAGACAATTTGCATTACATTTTGATGGCAGGAAAACCAAGGTCAGAGATTTGGAGTTTGAGGTGACTGAAGCCTCTATCTCAACTGCAACATGGATCCCCATTACAGGTGAAAAGTGGTTCAAAGCCATGGATTTGAGTTTAGCCTATGCAAAATATCTCTTTAAACCTGGATATCAAGTCAATGATTTGTCTAAAAGTATGCCAAGGAGTCAATTGATTGAACAATTTGAGAGATTATTGAAGATCATAAAGAGATATTTTACTTGTGAAGGGAGGTTTAACTCTTTGTACCAGTACCATATAAGGTTGTTGCTACATTTTACTAGTAAGGTTGAGATGAATATTCCCTATTACTTGTTGAGGAGTATGGGTAAGATGTTAGACATAATACAATCCAAATCTAAAGATGTTGATTCTAGCCTTTTCCACTCTGGATTAATCAGAATGCTAGTCTTTGAGGAATTGGGTAAGAAAGAGATTTCATGGGATCATTTTGTTGTTACCTCTCATTTCAAGTTGGATCTAGTACCAACTCCTCAATCACAGAAGGCAAGTCCTTTGTCACCCACCAATGCTACTAAAGCAGGGACCAATAGGAAGAGAAAGGGAAGATCCCATGTTCAAGTTGCAGAGATCAACAAGCAGGTCACAGAAGCTGAGGAGGAAGTTTGTCCTTATCCACACAGAGATTTTTCACCACCTCCTCCACTAGGGTTAGAAGAGGTTCCTTCTTTTACCAAAGCTACATCCAAGAGAGAGAAGAAGCTTCTATTTCTCTCTTCTCCTCCAACAGTCGAAATAAAGGGTAAAAGACCTTTCACAAGGTCATCAATTCCTAAGGAGGTTTTCAAAGAGCAGTCTTTACCAGAAACCCCTATTCAAAAGAAGAAGGGTAAAGGCATTGAAAAGCCCGTGGAAGAAAAACAAGAAGCCCCTGTATAGAAAGGTAAAGGTAAAGGTATTAAAATACCTTTGGAGAGAAAAGATGAAACCTCTGTGAAAGACTTTGAGGAGCCTGTGATAAGAAATGAAGAAACCCCTGTGTAGAGGAAGAAGAATAAAAGTAAAGCCATCAAGGAACTTGACGAGGTAGACAATACACTTCTCATGCAGGAGGAAGAGGAGTCCAAGAAAAATCCTATTGAGACTGTGCATGCCACTGTTCCTCTTGACAGTCAGACCTACAAAGGACTTATCAAGCAACTTAGAGATGAAAGAAAATAAATAGCTCGTCTTAAAGTAGAAGATAAGGTCCACTTGGCTAAGATGAAAGAGCTCATGGATGGCTACAGTCAAACCCTTGACTTGGAAAGTTTTGCAACAAGAAGAGCCCAACCCCTTCATAGACAACTAAAGAATCTTTACAGACACTACAAAGGCTTTCAGTCTCAGAATAGGAAGCTAAAGGAAGAGATGAAGCACTTTCAAGATGAGGTAGCCCAAAGAAATTTACAGGTGTTGGTTGAAGCTGCCATTGAGGATGACAAACCAACAACTAAGGAGAGCACAACTACACTGAAGAAGCCTGTAAATGCTAAGAAGAAGAAGTCTACTATGTCAATTGAAGATCCTCTTTCTACTAGAAAGAGTGTGAGGTTAAGTGTCAAAATGAAAAAATAGCTGGTAAAGGTAAGCCCCATTTTKKAGGATGGYTCCTTTTTGGGAGAGTTAACTGTTATGTAAATATCRTCTCTTCCATCTATATAGGYTGATAAGCGTTTAACTATCTGGGTTTTGGGTTTTTTGCTAAGTGCTAGTTTCCCCAGTGGTAAAAGGCACTACCTATTTTACAGTCAAGGCACTTAATTAAAATAGGTTTTGTCATCATGAAAGATTACAAATTGCTCCACACATTCAAGATTGAAGGTGCTCCATTTTTGGTAATGCTACCCAAAATTTCACATAGGCGCAGCGTAAGTGGCGCTACCTAATATTTCACAGAGGGAAAAAGTTGGCACACAGGCGCAACACAAGGGCGCTCCCTAATATTTCACAGAGGGAAAAAGTTGGCACACAGGCGCAACACAGGGACGCTACCTACATGCGCTACCTAATTTTTCACAGAAGGCAAAGGCTAGCACACATATGCAGCACAATGGCGCTACCTTTTCTCCTTGTAGTGCGCTACCCAGATTTTCTACCCAAGGAAGCTGCCAACAAACACCATGGATCTAGGAGGATCAAGCTAACACCTTTTGGATAAATGGAAGATGGATAAAGTTGTAGAAAAAACATCTGGCATCAAGAAGACAACCACATGCTTTGAAAGACACATGGCAAGCAAGGAGCTGCAAAACAAAGGGGAATAAAATCAGTTTGAAGTTCGGTTGGATTAGTCACCAACATTTTCCCGTTTTATAGCATAGGTGGATAGATAGGTTGTTAGATCAAATAAATGTTTATATTTTTTCAAGGGAAGGAGGCCAACTCATACCTCTAGCTGTTGCCTCCCTTTTTGTTATAAATAGATAGATCATTTGCTTTAGTGGGCTCAAATGGTTGAGCAAGGCTCCCTTATACTGTAATATTTTGATGAAGTAACTGTGATCTAGTGATGTATTGGACTTAAGACTTTTTGACTAATAGAAATCAACTTCTCTTTCAGCTTATTTGCTTCTAATGCTAAATGTTCATGCTTTGAATGATTCACATGAATGATTGTGGTGATGTTATGATGGATGTTTTATCATTATGTTATCATGATGTTTATTTAGCTTCCTTAGTTTCTTAGTTCAATAAGATCTTGTGTTAAGAAACTTTCCTCCTTAGGTTTTTGTGGAATGATGTTTACAGTAGCCCCTACACTTCTCTCATTCAAGTCTTCCCTCTATTCATACTTACTCCCAAACTACTAATTGAAGTTAGCCAAGACCTTAATTGTTAGTGCATGCTAGCCCTGTTATCTGAGTTAGAACATTATCATTTGAGTCCTTTTTCCATTTGACCCTTTAAACACCCTTACATTCACTTATAACTTGATGGGTACTGGGCTTGCCTTCCATGCAATCTGAAGGTGACTCCTAGTGCTAACATATGGTATGTGGATGGTGGTGATTTGAGATATTCAGTATGTTCCAAAGAAAGAGGGAGGAATGGAAATTAGTTAGGTGATGATGCCAATTATCTTGTGATGAGATTGGGATTAATCTATTTTTGGACTTTAGGTGATGTTCTTGAGTTGAATGATATTTTTTTTGTTCTTGGTTTGATAGAGAGCCTTTTATTTTTATTTTTTGTATGATAGATTTGCATTGTATAACTGCTTTTGAAAATCAATAGTGCATTGTCAGTGATCATTTCATTCTAGCAAGTCCAAGGAATTTGACTAGATCTGTGTTGGATGGTGGCATTTACAAGTTACTTACTGAACCTATGGTGCTAGTGCATGACATCATGATGATGGGCGAGTCTTCTAGTTTTGGGGAAGCATATGTAGAGAATGAATGGTGTGATGCTATGATGTATAAATATAACTCCATCCTCAAAATGATGTTTGGGAAATTGTACTAAGACCTTGGGGAAATCATGATTGATTCTAGATGTTTTTACAATATCAAACATACGACTGACTGGAGTATTAAAAATTACAAGGCAAGGTTTAGTGTTAGAGGCTTTTCTCTGAAAGAGGGAGTTGATTATGATGAGGCTTTTGCTCCTATTTCTAGGTCTACTATTATTTGAACCATTCTTGCATTAGCAACATGCTATGGTTTGTATTTGTATCAAATGGATGTAAATACATCATTCTTGAATGGTGTGACTGAAGAAGTGTACACAAGTAAACTGAGAGGTTTTGAAAGCATGGGTGAGATACTCATGTTTGCAAGTTGAAGAATGTTATTTATAGGTTGAAGTAGGCTCCACGAGCTTGATACTCTATGATTGATGAGTACCCATCGATCTTAGTATATTTGAGATTGTTTTTTAGATAAGGAACACTATAGGAGAGGGGTGCACTAGGACAGAGAACATTCTCTCTAATTAAAGCACTCAACTCATTATTAAATGTAAATGATGACTAATCACTAGTTAAACAATGAACTACTGTGTAAAAATAGAATTGCTAAAAAGTAGATCGAGTAAAAATAAAAAACTTTAAAAAATACTAAATGAAAGAAATGATAGTTAATCACTAGTCCATCTATAGTTTAAAAATAGAAGTTTGTAAAAATTGATAAACCTTAAATTTTAGGACAAGGTCAAAGCAATAGAAACTAACATTTCTCTTTGTGAGGAACATGTTCTCCACCAAACCAAGCTAGTCTCTCAACTATTAAACTTCACCTTTGCTTGTGGTTTTGTAAGAATATCAACCACACTTGAATACATGGCAATTTATATAGGGCCACTTTTCACCTTTGTACTTTGTACTTTGTCTCTTAGGAAATGATATTTGATCTCAATGTGTTTAAATCAATCATGGAACATTGTATTCTTAGAAAGATTAATGCAACTATGATAATTACAATGAACAATAGTGGGCTGCAACATCTCATTGGTCCACTCAAATACCAACTTGTGAATCCAAATTGTCTTGCATCTAGATGAGCACATTGCAATGGACTGTGCATCCATTGAATTGGGAGAAATTGTTTCCAATTTATTGTTGAACTAAGAATTGTTAAAATTTTCAAATCATGATATGTAAATTTCATTGTAGAGACCCAACATAAAACCAAAATTGTAGAACTTATGAAACACCAATATAAACTTTGTATTCTTAAAAACATTATGGTAGAAAGATAGGCCAGGGAAATAAACACGACATATTTGAATCCTGGATCAATCCCCCAAGTAAGGGGTGATAAATTTGGGAAATGCTATCGGTGTAAATCAAAACCAATGATCTTGAAATATATAACAACAATCACATAACTTCTCAATAAACATGAATGGATGATTACAATGATATGATACAAGAGGGAGATGCCCTAGGAAGGTGGGGGCTCCACTTTCTTGAGTTCTCACAAGTAAAATCTCACTCAAATTCATTGACATGATCATTTATGCATCCAACTCATGGCGGAGGGAGGAATAATATAGATAAAGAAGTCAAAATTCACACCTAACTCTTCTAAGCTCTTGAAATGCCTATTCTAACATGGGCACCCTAATTAAGAGATCAACATACCAAAAATCATTTTCATGTATCAAGTGATCTTAAGTAGATATGAAGTTATCTTTTAGATAAGTTGCATTATGCATGAGGAGAGGGGCACTATAGGAGAGAGAATATTCTCTCTACTTAGAGTGCTAAACTCATTTTTAAATGCAAATAAATCATTAGTAACTATTCACTAGTCAAGTAGTGAACTGCAATCTAAAAATCCATTCCAAGTCCATCCATCACAATTTCGCTTCTTCATGCAAATGCACTCAAATACAGACCAATTGTGTTCACACCTATAATTATTGAAAGTTTGACTTAGGGTTTGAATTGCAAACTTTTTCAATTAAGAGCATTGGCTACCAAATGATTCCCACCATGTAGTTGTTATAAATCAAACAAAAAGGTAGAAAATTCAAGAAATTAGTTTGTAATTTTGGTTATAAATGTTTAGTGACTAGAATGATGAATGCTTGAACAATACAATTTTGAAATTTCTTACTTCGTCGATCCACCTCTCTTGCACGAACAAGTGCTTGTTTAGAAAAGGTGCCTCTATGTTGACTAAAGGTAGGGATCAATTGATGTATGCCATCTTGGTTTTTTTTATTAGGTATCGTATGCTCTATGAAAGTATGAAATCCATTTTTAGCCTCTTGAAATTTCTATACTCCAAAGTGTAATATGGATTTGTAATAGTAATTTTGGTTCATGTAATACCTAGCTGCATGTATAGGCCAATGTAGCGGGTTGTTTCATCTATTGTTAATGCTATTCTAAATAGGTCCATAATTTGTTTTTTTAATTAATTAATTGATTGATTTTTTGTTCTTGGTATTATGCCCTAATCTACTCTTTGATTTGATTCATGGCATCATGAATGAAACACATGGTTAATTTATCCCCATCCATCATCCACAACCCCTTAATAATGGGTTCAACAACTTTGACCATCCCTTCTACTTTAAAGCAAAAACCGTTTTCAAGAACTTTCACATAGATTTTTTTCTCATCATCCTTTCTATCCCATTGAGATCTACTCCACTCATAAGAAGGAAACATCCTCGCTAATTTCTATGCCTGGGAAATGAGAGATTACACCATGAGGAAGTTCGTTGCAAATCTGGTGATTGCAGGATTAACACATTCCTTACCTTGTGTTTTTCCTCATCATGCTCAATACCCACATGTGGTTGTAGATGTATCTGGTAATGCATTTTGCATGATATACAACCTTCTCAACCCACTCTAGTGCGAATCTCCTCAAGCATAAGGTATAGGCAGTGTGCAATACATGTGCCCAAAATATGGTTTTGTATTTTTCCTCCAACTTCTTGCCTATGAAAACATAGTTAGAGGCATTATCAATGATGACTTGTACAATATTTTCCACTTCCACCTCCATAACCACTACATCAAAAATATCAAACAATAATTGTGGATCCCTTCATTGACTAGATGCATCCATTGATTTCAAAAACATGGTTCCTTGTGGGAAAGCAATAAGGATTCAATTAAGCATGGTACAATAACTTCAATTAGTCCATTTATCTAACATTATGGTACACCCCGTTAAGTCCCATGTTTCTTTAAAACTCTTCAAGCACTCATTTATGGATCCAATTTCATTATGGAAAAACTTTTTCTTGATGTCATGAAAATAAGGGCCTTTGAAGCCCTTCCCACAAAACTATGGAATATAACATAGGTTGATAATATGGTGTTCAGGAAGCATTGAAAGGGTTATCTACATCATACTACCATCTAGCCATGTATTCAAAAGATGCATCCTTTTATTACTTATTCCAATTGCTATCAATGGTGGATTAAGTATAAGTGCTAGTGGTAGGGGTGGACATTGGAAAAAACCCATCAATCTTAGTCCTCTTTGTTGTGTGTTTTTCATGGATTTGAGTAAAATATTTAAAGGGATCCCTAATAGAAATATTAGGGTTAGTGGATGACCCTTCAAAATTAGCGTAATTTGAGGATGAAAGGTCTCTCCTCCCTATCTCATCATCCATATATTTATGCATGGAATTCTTGAATATACTAGAATTTCCTATCTTTCCACATCAACCAAAGGACATGCAATAAATTTGCCTCGAACACCAATGAAGCATTCTTTCACTCCATGAATGCCTTCCCTTTATTTATTTTTCTTGCAATAATTGCAATTTTTTTCTTGTCAACCACATCATAATGGATCCATGCCTTGTATTTCACCTTCTTGGGGGCCATGATAGTGTCTCAAACATAACACAAATATGCAAATGCAAAACTATCTTTACTTATTTTCTAAAATCAAAATTTGAAATTTTGTGAAAAATAATGAGGGCTTGAAGATGTACCTTTGAATGGGCACAATAATTCGATCTCCAACCCCTCCATGCTTGTATATGATAAGTAAATAATTTTAGTATATTCCAAATCCATCAGAATTAACCCACAAATAATGCCAAAACAACTCCAAGATCACTTTGAATCAAGTCTCTACACCACAATGCCGCAATCTCCAAATGCTCTCAATTTCTCACAAAATCTCAATGAGAGAGATGTGATGGAAATAAATGGGGCGATCCTTATATAAGTGATGTTTATGGTTTGGGAGGGAGGGAGGGTTTATTTTTTATTTTTCTCTCCCCTTGGAGTTGTGTGGGTCCCACATATGAAGTAGATTTTTTTGAATCATTTGGCACTAAATTGGTCTCCTAATACGATCTAGGGAATGACTTAAGGGATCATTGATATGTGTTGATTCAAATCATCCAATTATGATGCGGTTCAATTGGTCCTAATAACACTATTCATAAGGTACATTGATGACCCAATCAATTGTTTGTATATAGTAGGATCAACCAAATTAAAGTCCTCATCAAAAGTTAATTTCAGATTGGAACCATGGCTATAGACACAAGGTTGCAATCCAACATGTGAAATCTCCTTATAATATCCAAAGTATATTTTCCTTACCTAAGGAAGGTTTTTCACCTACATCCTTCTTAACCTCTAAGCCAATAAATAATGTAGCAGATCAATGTCCTTGATATCAAACTCATTTTCCAATTCCTTCTTACACCATGAAATGAGCTAGTTATATTTTCTTGTAATGATAAGGGAACATAAATATAAGACCAAGATAAATAAAATCATATTTATTAAATACAAAATAAATATTAGAATATGGACAAGTCTTAGAAAACCCCAATTTGAGTAAATACTCATTGATCTTGGTATACCATCTCCATGGTGTCTGCTTCAACTTGTAAACATGGGTTTCTTAACCATGTATCTCAAACCCTTTTCCCATATTTGTGTAAACCTCTTCTTCAATCACACCATTAAGGAAGGAAATCTTCAAATCCATTTGATGTAAGGACCAACAACAAGAAAAATCCATAGATATAATGGTACAAATGTAGGGATCCATTACAAATGAAGCAAATGTCTCATCATAATCAAATCCCTCTTTATGATATAATCCTTTTCCTACAAACTTATATATGTGCTTCTCAATTTTGACATGGTTGACATTGTAGATTCATCTAGAATTAATCATTGATTTCCCAATTGGTCTTGGAACTATCTTCTAGGAAACATTCGAAATAGAGCTACACTGCTTTATCATGGAGTCATGCCAAACTTGCATTGTAGTAGTGTCCTCAAAGCTATAAGGCCATGTCCTAAGAATGTAAGTCATTAATGCAACATATGTATGGAAAATTTTAGGTGGATGTCTCCCCTGAAATGTATATTTAGGTGTGCCAACATGTTCCTCTATAACTTGTAAGACTTAGGAAAGTCATATCGACTTCCTTGCAAAGCTAGAGGGTGGTGTTGCCTCTCTTATTTGGTTGATTACTTGTTGATTTGAATTTGAGTTCTTATTTGATTTCAAATTTGAATATGGAACATTAGAAATTTCACCTTCTTCAATCACTTTCAGAGGCTTATATGATATTTATGACCTACCATCCTCATCAAATTTCATAACCCGACTTAATATTTTCTTTTGGTTTACTAGAATATAGATCTAGTATCCCTTGGAAGTTTCACTGTGTAATGAACCTTGCTAGCTAAAATATAAAATATAAACCCTTAAATTTAAAATAATCAAATCCATCCACACAATCAAACAAAAAAAGAATATAAGAAATCACTCCATAAGCTATCAATACTCCTAATGGAAGGAATCACTCCATAAGCCATGCTTGATACAATACCATACTCAACATATCCAATACAATGATACTCATGTGTATATATACTTTCTCATGAGTATTCCTTGGAGTCTATTCCAAATACCCCTCATTATCATATTATTCATTCTATCTATCTAGTGGGCCTATTCATTACCCATCAACTACCATGTGGGCCTATTCCATGATTACAACCACATTACATTCATGATCCCCCTTGGGTACCTCCATAGGCACCCCATATTATACTCCCTCGGTACATTACATTCCATCCCCCTTTGCATGTTTCATCCTCGAAACATGGGTGGAATTCATATAATATGATATGCTAAGAAATGTAGTTAAATAGTACCAATCACAAGCATTCATCCATCCTAGTGAAATGTGGACATGGGGTCCAACTATGACATTGTTGCCTTGACCTTGATTCTAGTTTCTTCTTTAGTTCCTTGTTGTTGTTGTGTTACTCTAAAATCTCCATTCATTTATTTTATTCCTCTATGTACCTATATACTGGGTGCCTTTTTGGTTCCATGTTGGTCCATATTTAGTTTGTTGATGCTTACAACCTTTCCTTAATGCCAATTTTTTATTAGGGTGGTGTGGGTGGTGATAAACAACAACCTTAGCTACTTTTTTTTTTCTTTGACTCTTCATCCTATGATTTATTTGAGGAATACAAATCTATAGATTCTTCTTCAAATTCAACCTTTGAATCTTCATCTAATTTGTTAGTAGGTACTTTAATGAAGTTTTTGACAATTACTACTTCCTATGCCACTTTGGGCCCTTCTAATTTAGTAAGAGAAATGTCTTGCAGTGTGATTTTGTTTTTGTTGTGCCAAAGCTTCATAAATTTCTTTTGCACATTAATATTAATTGTACCAACTTAGTCCATCGAAGACTATCCAAGAATAATATCCACATAATCCATATCTATAACAAGAAATTCAGAATGAAAAACATATTTATCCAAAGTAATATTCAAATTTGTAAAAAATTGAACCTTCTTACCCTCAACCTCTATGTTTTGGATATGCTATGTTGGGACCTACAACCTTTTAGCTAAGCCAACATTGATGAAATTATGCTTACAACTAGGATTTATAGAAATAACGTTATTCTCATGTTGAAGACATCCATGAAGCTATAGTAGCAAGTTTTGAAAGGAAAATGGCTCCTAGTATTCTCTTGAAATGAAAACCTGTAATCAAAACTAGGGTTTTGAAGAGATAACTCACTTTTCAATGTAGCTCCCTTGTGCCATTAGGGTTTTGAGGCAGAAAAATCAAAATGTCCACAATTGTCTCAATATTGATTAGAATCTCTATTATGACTCCAATTGTGAAATGTCACAATCATTCTTCATCTATTGGCATTGGTCTAGTAAAATTTGAGCAGTTTGTCCCATGAAAAAACCCTAAAACAGTTGATTCTAAATCAACTATATCTTCACTTTTCGAACTCTGTTTAGAAAATTTTGTTTTTTGAAGTTTGGTGTTTTTTGAGAGGTACTCAGATATGTAGTTGGTTTCTTCATATTTTTCTCATCACCGCCACATATTTCCCCTTAAAAATATGTAGAGAAACAAATGAAAAAAAATCTTCCACTTGTTGCCCAAGAAAAAGATATGATATACATGTAGTGAACCTTTGTTAGATAAAGTATAAAATATAAATCCATAACTTCAGACTAACTAAATACATCCACACAATAGACAACACAAGAATATAGAGAGAACCCTTAAGATAGGGTAACACCATCAAATTCTCCTTATGGAAGGAATAACTCCACAAGATGTGATTTCTACAATAAAATACTCAACATATCCAATACAATGGTACTCATGTGTGTATGTATATATATATATATATATAACCATCAAATTCTCCTTATGGAAGGAATAACTCCACAAGATGTGATTTCTACAATAAAATACTCAACATATCCAATACAATGGTACTCATGTGTATATATACTTTCTCATGAGTATTCCTTGGGGTCTATGCCAACTACCCCTCATTATTATATTATTCATTCTAACTATCTAGTGGGCCTATTTATTACCCACCAACTACCAAATGGACCTATTCCACGATTATGGACACATTACATTTATTATCCCCCTTGGGTACCTCCCTAGGTATATTACACACTCTAGCCAAGAAAAATCCCCTTCACACTGGAGGGATCAAAATTATTCTATTTCTCATCAGGGCCCTGAATAGAAATAGGACAACCCAAAACTTAAATATTGGATCCATGTGGCTTGTCAGTAGTGAAGGTTTCCTATGATGTTTTATCCTCAAGAATATTGTGTGGAAACCTATTTAATATGTAGGCAATTGTACAACATGTTTTAACCCATAGAAGCATGGGCAAGTCCATGTCACGAATCATGTTCTTTTCCGTCTTGATCATGGATCTATTCTTTCTTTTCGTAACCCCATTCCATTGTGGGATCTATGACATTGTAAGCTTCCTCTTAGTTCATACTTCACTGGAATAAGTATCAAAATATTTGGAGGTGTAGTCTCCTCTATTATTTGATCTAAACACCTTGATCCATTTTCTTGTATGGTTCTCGACCAAGGCTCTAATTTCTTTAAATTTACTAAACATGATCTTTAGATTTCATGAAGTAAATCCAAGATTTATGAGAGGAATAAGAAATGAAGGAACATAATACATACTACTTATCAATAAAGGAGATAACTGTAAGGTAGCTAGAGAGGTAGTGGGGGGGGGCCAGAGGGCCCATAGTGATAATAGTGGAGGTCATTCAATGTAAGGTGGACTAGGTCCACTATAAATGAAGGAACATAATACATACTACTTATCAATAAAGGAGATAACTCCAGAAGGTAGCTAGAGAGGTAGTGGGGCCGAGGGCCCATGTAGTGATAATAGTGAGGTCATTCAATGTAAGGTACTAGGTCCACTATATTATTAAATAAGGCCTACTATGGTGGTTAGTTAGATATACAATGGGTAATTAGATATAATAAATGTAAGAAGACTCTAGAAGTTTCTACTTCTAAAAAAATTCTCCTCTAAAATGTTCTTAGGTGATGGTAGCACTATATAAAGGGATTCAAGAATGTAATGAGACATGAAGAGAAGCATTGCATTTGGGAGCAATAGCTCAATAGGAGGGTGCCCCCTCTAAGAGGAACAGAGAGGATCTCTTCCATAATAGATCCATTGTATGGTTCAGTCTCACTTCAAGGGTTTGTAATACCAGTGGTGTTTTCTATCTTGCTTTGTGGATTCATTGTGTATTCATATTTGTGGTGATTATATTTGTAGATCTATTCGTGTTCTTAAATTGGAGATCATTCAATGTATGGTGGACTAGGTCCACTATATTATTAAATAAGGCCCACTATGGTAGTTAGATATACAATGTAAGAGAACTTTAGAAGGTTCTACTTAGAAGATTCCTCCTCTAGAATGTTCTTAGGTGATGGTAGTACTCTATAAAGGGGTTCAAGTAAATAACCCAGGGATGAAAAATAAGTATTATGTTTTGAGATGAAGCTCAATAGGAGGAATCCCCCAAGAGGCAAGTGAACAGAGAGGATCCCTTCCATAATAGATCCATTGTATGAAGTTGCCCTACCCTCAAGGGTTTGCACACAAAATGTGGTTTCTTCTATCTGTTTTGTGGATACATTGTGTATTCATTATTTGTGGTGATTATATCTTCACATCTGTATTGGTTCTAACATTAATGTAAGGTAGCTAGAGGTAGTGGGGCCTAGAGGTCTTATAGTGATAATAGTGGGGTTCATTCAATGTAAGGTGGACTAGGTCCACTATATTATTAAATAAGACCTACTATGGTAGTTAGATATAATAAATGTAAGAGGATCTCTTAGAAGGTTCTACTTCAGAAGATTCTCCTCTAGAATGTTTTAGGTGATGGTAGCACTATATAAAGGTTCAAGCAATGTAATGAGGATGAAAAGAAGCATTGTGTTTGGAGTTGAAGCTCAATAGAGGATGCCCCGATCGAAGAGGCAAGTGAACAGAGAGGATCCCTTCCATAATAAGATCCATTTGTATTGGTGTTGTCCTACCCCAAGGGTTTGGTAATAATAAAATGTGGTTTCTATCTTGGTTTGTGGATATATTGTGTATTCAGTATTTGTGGTTATTATATATTCATATTTTTTAAGTAAGATTCATTCAGGTGCTTCACAATTGGCAGAGCACTTTCCTTGGGCGACATTGTGGGCAAATATTTTATTTTGCGATTTTTCGAGCAAAAAAGAGGGCCGCGACATTCTCGAAATTTTGGTACATTTCAGAAAAAGTTTTAGAAAAGGGTTGTAGATCTAAGTTCCTCTAAAAATACCCACTTGAAAAAAATCGTCTAAAACGGAGTTCGAAGGTGAAGATATTGAAGTTTTAAAATCTCGTAATTTTTCAGGGTTTTTTCTGTGTTTGATGACGCGATTTGTTTTTGTTTCTGTAGCAGCTAGAGGCCGAATTTTCAAACACATTACAGATCTGAGTTCCTCTCACAATTTCACCCAATTTCAAAAAAATCAGCCAAATCCAGAGTCCGGGAAGTGAAGTTATGAGATTTTAACTTCAAATGCTTTTAGGGTCTTTTTAGAAAAAATCATGATTTTCTCTGTTGTAATTTATTGTTCTATTTTTTGGGTTTTTTCAGATACCAAGGGAACCTAATATGGTTCATAGGGTGCTCATATGGCTATTTTTTTCTCAAACCTTGAAAGAAATTTTGAATCATTCAAAGTCCAATTGTTTTACACATTGTATGACAGATTGGATGCAATTGCACATAGCCTCACAAACAGCATCACACATAGCCTCACAGACAACATCACACATGGCCTCAATGATAGTTTTCAGAGTATTCAAGATTCATTGAATAACATGCAAGAAATATTTCTTATGGAGGGCTCCTATGATGAATATAATCAAGAAATATATTCTGGTATGATTTAGATGATTGTGATGATTGGTATATCGATAGTTGTCATTTCCTGGATGACAAACACTTCCATATTTTATTTGATGACTCCACTCCACCTTCTCTAGAGAAAATCAATGTCCCACATCAGAGCTAGTTACCAGCATTCACCATTCTACAAGGTATTATTCCTTTCAGATTCTCCAACATTTAACTCTTTCCACTATGTGGATGGATCTTCTATTTGATCCACATGATAGGTGTCAGCCTTTGGAGCATCATTTGAGTTGGTTGGCTGTTCCAAAATCTTCCAATGGGAGTTCACATAAGCACTTGGAAATGGGACCCTAAGCCACAATGGTGGCTGACTACTTCAGCATGGTGGATTTTCTCTCTACATGGGACCTTGGTTCTTTAGTCTTCTTCAAGATTATGGTCCACAATTATCTATGGAACCCTGGTATATGGTTGCACATCAAGCTGCTGGGAGGACAACGCTTCATAAAGGGGATGGAATGCAAGGTAGCTAGAGAGGTAGTGGGGTCCAGAGGGCTCATAGTGATGGCCAGTGGAGGTCATTCAATGTAAGGTGGACTGTACCACTCATTATTAAATAAGGCTCACTATGGTAGTTAGATATAATAAATGGTAATTAGATATAATAAATAAGAGGACTTCTTGTGAAGTTGCTCCTACTTCTAGAAGATTCCTCCTAAAATGTTCTTAGGTGATGGTAGCACTATATAAAGGGATTCAAGCAATGTAATGAGACATGAAGAGAATTATCAGATGGAGCCGTAGCTCAATAGGAGGATGCCTCTAAGAGGCAAGTGGAACAGAGGATCCCTTCCATAGGGATCCATTGTAGGTGTTGCCCTACCTCAAGGGTTTGATGGTAATAAAGGAGATTTTGCATATTGTTCTTGTATATCTATTGTGGTGCTTTTGTATTAAGTATTGGTTCTTAAAAATAACATATCCACACAAATGTCAGAGTGTAGCATCTTGAGAATCTCTCTCGATCTCCACTCACTAGAGGGAAACACAGTGTTGGAGTGCTTACCAAGTGCACACTCTTTGCACATGTCGATTTGCTCCATCTTGAAATTCAACAATCCTTGCACCATATTTTTTCAAGAGGGGAAAAATTTCATAGTGCAAGTGACAAAAGTGTTTGTGCCAAAGCTTACAAAAAATACCATTATCATACATCAAAGATCCATGCATTTTAAACTTAGCAAGAAGCCTATAAATGCCTCCTCCTCACACTCCTTTGGCCAAGCACTGACTAGGTTCTTGGTTGAAGTCTCTATGATGTAGCACTTATCATCAATCTCAAATTTACATTTCAAATCTGTAATGGTTGATATAGATGACATATTCTTAGTTAAATTGGGAATAAAAATAACATCATGCAACTCAAATTTACATCACTTGAAGGGTCCCTAAAGGATATGGTGTATATTCTAGTCATTGGACGAGCATCATTACCCAACTCCACTTGCATGCCCAATTGTTTTTCTTGAATCTTCCTAAAATATTTCTTATTAAATGACACATCTCATGAATATTCACTATCCACATACCAACCAACACCTAAGTTAGTGTTGATAGAATGACATGAAATCATATAAAATATAGTTTCTAACTTGGATGCCAACTCATTTACTTCAATGGAAATATCTACACTCCTTGCAACTATTTATTCGGTTGCTTGTTCTTCCATTTTGTCTCCTTTGAAATTTTATTAGCATAGTACCCTTTGTTGTTAAACTTGTAACACATCAAATGATTTTGATTCTTTGCATTGGATTCAGAATATGATGTCTCCTCCTTATTTTTGGAATTCACAACGAGATGGTAGATCTATGGTGAACACTTCAACAAACCCTAATCCAGACAAGTAAAAGACCTCAAATTTATATCAATATTCAATAATTGTCACAAGAGAGATGAACCCATAACATAGTGCTCTCAATAGTCATAAGTGTAGTTGAGAGAGAAGACAAACATAACCAAAAGAAATTGTAGCATAACCCAAATACAAGATTCAAGAGAGGCATACTATAGGAAAGCTGCCCTTATGCCTTTTATCAGTAAATAACTTGAGTGAATGATTTATAAATGAGGAGTGTACTTTATTTATACACATGGCACCTACTTTATGGTTTATGGTCCTATCCCTAAGAATACCATAAAGTAGGTTAATTACCCATATATACAACAAATAGAGGGTTGGAACGTGGTCTCAAGTGAATATTAACCATAATATCAACACTCCCTATTGTTTTGAATGTGGGGCCATATAGAAGGAATTATATCCATAAATCATCACAATATGCATCACAATACATCATCATAAGAACTCCCCCTTGCGCCCCCCTATAATGTTGATATGGAGGTCATCAAAATCCAAAACACTCACAAAGAACAATTTCATGTTATTAATTGGGATTGATTGTGCTACAAAATTATTTGGTGGATAAAATGGGTATTTTATAGGAAGAGGGTTAATAAAAATAAGGGACCATGGATGGGGTGAATCTTACCACAATGGGGAAGGACCCACAAAATAATTGATAACAATGGTGAGAGTAGAAACAACCCACTTAGGCAGATATGAGAAAAATGAATGAGTAGGATCATTGTCATCATTTTCATATATTATCCATAGATCCAAATGGAAAGTGTCATCACTTCTTTGAGCATCACCAGATGGTGAAGCATCACTAGGATGCTCATATGAAAATAAAGTATTGTAAGATACATCCAGGAGAGAGGAGGGATTGAAGGAAGAAGGGATCCCAATAGATTGTCCCAAAAATGTGATGAAGTACTTGGAGGCATACATATAGGTGGAATAACATTAGATGGAGATGAGGAAAATTTCACTACAACTAGCTAGGAATCATCAATAAGTCACTCGGTAAAAGGAGAAGAGACATGATCCATGGATACATGTAGAGAAATATGACTACAATAATCATTGTCAAGAAGTGATGTAAGAGATCCTAGAGGACCATGAGGAAAATATTCATTAAAGATAACATCATGATGTTCAATCACTTAGTGAGAGGTGGGGCCATAGAGATGATACCCCTGAAAAGTCTCACTACAACTAACTAGAGTCTCATGAGAAGTATAATGGACATGTGATATAGCTCTCCTTTGACGAGGTGGGTATACCCAAGGACATGATCCAAGATATGGAGGAGTGATATAGAGGACCTCTACCCATGCAACCTCTCATAAGGATTCACATGGGTGATCACATGTGTAGGTGCACCACTGATGATGTATGATTCACAAACAATAACTTCTCCCCGAAAATAAAGCTTCATATTCTAAGAATGAAGCATACAACAAACATTTCCATGATTTCATATTCTTATGCTCAACCAATTCAATTTTCTCAAGAGTATAACGAACAATTGCTTTCCAAGAAATTCCATTAGAGTGGAGAAATTGTTGGAAAACATTATCGATATACTTCCCCCCATGCCCATCAATGTGGATATACTTGATCATTGTTGGCATTGATATTCAATTAGAGTTTTGAATTCCTAGAATTTTTTTAACACTTCATCCTTGGATTTAATAGAATAGACCCATATAAATCAAGAATAATCATCAATAAAATTGAGGAAGTACTTGGATCTCTCAAGAAAAGAGGCGGCCACAGGGCCACAAATATTATTGTGGGCTAATTCAAGGGGATTAGAGCATGCCTTGAGTTGTCCTTTGGAAAGGATTCTAAATGATGTTTTCCCATTACACATCCCTTGAAAACACCACTAGGAGGGTTGATCTATCGAAGAACCTCAACTAGGTGAAGACGACTCATTTGTCTCAAGGAGCCATAATTGGTATGACCTTAATGAAAGTGCCATAAATTACTGTCTTCATTTGCATTGGCCACAATTGCAATGAATTTATTTGAAGTGATAGGTGAAGAAGACATCGCCAAATTGTACCTACATTCATATTCATTGCAATATCCGGAAGCAACAACTTTGTACCTATCATTTATGTTTTTATCAACCCATTTGTCTAGACAAAATTCCACCTTTTTATTGGTGTGCATGATGCAATAAATAGATACTAGATCTGGACTAAACCTAGGAACATGGAGAACATCCCCATATTTGGCATTATCAATCAACAATGTGATACAACCACAAACTAGGAGAGTTGTTTCATCACCAATAGTTCCTTGCTCACCTTTATGTTGATCATTGTAGTAAGAGAGAAGGTGCTTGCACCTCATCATATGTCTAGTTGCCCCATAGTTTGCAATATATTCTTGTGAAGAGGTGGAAGACGATAAAGAAGAATGCATATATAAATGTGTATAGTAACTAACCTTTTCTTCCAAGAGGGAATTTTTTCCAATAGTTTGTCGAGCAATTTATTCAATATTTTGAAGACAAAAAAGACAATTTTTCCAAGCATGTCCCTCCTTGTGGAAATAACAATATGCTCTCCTCTCTTATTTGAGGATTTGGAAGTGTCTTGTGTAGATTCATGCATATATGAGGTAGAAACCTTAAAATGAGCTTGATCTATAGAGGATAGTTCAACCAAATTCCTCAAGGTGACTTGATGAAAGATAAGATTAGAAAACACATCCTCTTAAGTAGGCAAAGCAGGTGTTTTGAGAAAAAGAGAAATGATGTAAAAGATGTTAGAAAAATTCATGAATGCAAGATATAAGATTTTATCGAAAATATTGATACATTCAAAATTATTTTCACCTTGTCCATTAGACATTCTATTTCCATCCTTCATGTTCTTTGACCTAGCAATATACTCGTCGATGGTAGAGAGATCTTCCATATTGAGGTTGGAGAGATTAGTTTCAAGTTGTTTGATTTGAGTAGTGTTCACTATGCCAAATAAGTTGTGGAAATCACCCCAAATTTGTGTGACATTCTTGTTATTGGTGCGATGAACAATTTTTGGCTTCACATAAAGAGTGATTAACACTAGTGATTCTTTCCTTTTTAAACATATGAGGTCATAATTTTCATTAGTTTAAGGTGGAAGTAGTTTCTCCAAATACATCCATTAACTCTTGTGGAAAGAAAGCTTGTCATTTGATCAACGTAAATTTGGTAGTTGGCCTCATTAAGACAAGGAAAAAGCCATTTTCCATCCATGAATGCACAAAATAACAATGCTACCCTGAAAACCTATAGTATTTTTCATTGAAGAGAGTGTGCTACTGATATGATCCCAAGGGGAAAATTTATGGGGGTACATGTATATGTAAGAGGGGTTGGCCTAATAGAG
This sequence comes from Picea sitchensis, assembly GCA_010110895.2. Classification (NCBI taxonomy): domain Eukaryota; kingdom Viridiplantae; phylum Streptophyta; class Pinopsida; order Pinales; family Pinaceae; genus Picea; species Picea sitchensis. Next base: position 88,460 of record SNQJ01S0045810.1, read on the forward strand.
GGCTCACATATGCAATGTATGAGAATATGTATATATAGAGGCCAATATAGTCATTATTGATATGAACAAATGATTTGGATATATGAGTGTATTGGGGTATTTGGAGGAGGTTCTCCTATTCTTTAAGGAGTTATTTTGTATCTCATTTCTCTTATCTATTTTGGAGTTGTGCTCCACACTCACATTTTGGAGTTGTGCTCCACACTCACATTTTTGTTTCTCATCAAGGATTTGGATGATCCAGATTTATGAGTGGAACGAAAGGAATAACAGACTGAATACAATAACACAAAGATACAAAGAACAACAACGGATATCCAGTGAACAATAACTTCTATTGAATAAATAAAATAGGCTTAAACTGTAAAACTGTAGAACTAAAAACAACTTGCTCGAATGGTGGTAGCTATCTCTGAGAAGAGATGTGGTTGCTACACGCATCCGTCTAAGAAGAATGATTACAATGAGGCTCAAAAGTCCCTTTTAACATTACTCATGAATGCTAAAACCCTAGACATCCAAAAACCTAACCCTAGGAGATGAAACACCAAAAATTATGTGGGCCCTGTTATCGCTCTGTAAATTCCCAGAGGTTGTCAAGATGCAGAAGAAATTTATCAGAGGTAACTTTATCCAACCACTTCAAAACAAGGATCTAGCCCTACCAATTTCAGAGAGGGATCTCTCTGTAAGATTTAGATCTGTTTTAGGTTTTCAAATATTAGGCTAGTTAAATAAATGAGACTGTATTGTTTGTTTTATAAAAATGGCTGAAATATCGCTTACGCATCCATTGGGATATGGGGTCTATTTTATTAAGTTTGAGATCAAAGAA